>JALPQI010025968.1:0-14084 GCA_025490895.1 Thaumatotibia leucotreta | reverse complement strand
CATTGTTTACGCATCCTCATGTTTGTAAAACCAAAAAAGGGGGGGCTCGGGGGGCGAAGCCCCCCGCATTAAAAATAACATATTGTAGTTCCCCCACCCTAACCTGGATAGGTTCGTTAGGTACCTTTCATCCCTTAGAGCAGAAATAGAAGCCCCGCGCAGCGGGGCTTCGTCGACCGGTTCCCAGAAGCCCGTTTTTTCAAACGCTTGTAACTTTTAATAATATAGCTAGTACTTATTTGATAATTAATGATGGCGTTTGAATATTCCATTAAATAATATTATTGCACTTAATAATATGGCCAACAATTAATATGGCAACAATTGCTTCTGGCATTTGAATATTCTATTAAACCATATTATTGCACTTAATAATATGGAAAAGAAATAGGATGGCATTGTATGATTATGGAAGGTAATATTCGGGTAAACAAGCAGTATGTCATACAATTTTTATGGTAAACAAATCATTCGGGCAAATGAAATTCGGGCAAGTTAGATTCGGGCATATGAATATTATGTTAAATAACTGTCGGGCAAACAATCGACAACCGGACTTACTTTTTGTAACTTATTAGTATTCAATTCATCAGTAGAATCCCAAAAAATGTAAACAATCTTAAAAACTCGCATTATTCCATATTGCACATTTAGAATACAATCAAAAACATTTTTTTCTAAAAAATATTGATATTTAAACTAACGTAAAAATATATATGGGAAAGGGGTAAGTAATATAACGTATACGAACTTATGCTATATAAATCATAACGTATGAATTCAGTTTGTATTAAATTTATAATGCCTAACGTGTGATAAATATAACGTATAAAAGGTATAAGTATTAAAGGGCTTGTCCATTAATCACGTCATACGATTTTGGCCTATTTTAGACCACCTCCTCCCCCATGGTGATACTTGGTGATATTTTCAGGACCCCCCCCCTCCTAGCCAATATGACGTGTAATTTTTTTCCAACTTAAGTAATCCTTTTAATAGCACTTTAGTTTCCGTACTTTATTAAGCACACGTGATGGAAAAAAACTTTTTTACAAACTACGAGGTAAATTTCCGCGAAATTTCAAAACTCAGTTCAGGATTTGAAATCTGGTTATGTTTTAAAAGAAGTATGCTGTTCAGCAGAGAGTAACAAAAAATTACACGTGATTTGTCCGATGACCCCCCCCTCCCCTATGGTGATAATTGGTGATTTTTTGTTGACCCCCCCTCCCCTATACAGTATGACGTGATTAATGGACAAGCCCAAATGAATAATTGTAAAATGTATAATGAACGTAACATATAATATCGTTTACGATAACGATTAATTAGTATAACATTGAAATAATCTAATGTACAAAACAACTATCTTACACAAAATATAAGCGCCTACGATTTTTTAATAATTAAACTATAGAATTATCATTATATTTAATTTGAATTGATTTACTATTTATCCGTATATTAAGCCGTATCCGTATAGGAAGCAATTTAGACCTGGGAACCGGTCGACGAAGCCCCGCTGCGCGGGGCTTCTATTTCTGCTCTAAGGGATAAAAGGTACCTAACGAACCTATCCAGGTTAGAGTAGGAGAGGTACAAATTTGTTATTTTTGAATGCCCCCGTCCCCCTTTCTTTGGTTTCGCAAGGATGAGGATGCTTAAACAATTAATTAAAAGTAAGTAGGTCTTTTATTTAACCGGGAAACTACGTTCGAAACCTAACCAATCCAAGTCGGTTTTACCCTGATTTATTACTTGGATTGGTTAGGTTTCGAGGCTAGAACGGATTGAAAAGGGTAAGTAATATACTCATAACGTATACATTTTTGTAGAACTTAACCTAACTTACTTTTCTGGCAGTTATATTTATATCGTTATATCAGATGTTATATTAGATGTACATATGTTATATGTTTAAAATTTTATACCTTTATATTGATATAGGAAACGGAATTCGTTAATATGTACGTTAGACTAAACGGTATGTATTATTAACGTTATATTATTTTTGTATTATACTATTTGAAAATAGATGTTTAATACATTATACCTAACGTTAGTATACGTTATGATTATGAACGTTTGTAAACTGTAATTATACTAAAAGTGCATATTCATTATGATACGCACCCATGGGGAAATGTTTCATGATCGTGATATGTGTCAATACCTACGTCAAATGCTATTGAAAGTCAGCCTTATTTTTTTTTTTGATTCTATTGTTGATTAGTATAAGTACCGTAAAACGGGGTAAATAGGAATGGCGGGATAAATAGGAATGTACAGCTATCTGGTCTGTTAGCTTAGGACAAAAAGTCCAATTTAGAACAACAGATTTTTTCATATGTGTTATTCTAAACTTGACTGTTTGGCTGGGTTTGAAACTAGTCAGTTTACTCTACATTCCTATTTACCCCGTCATTCCTATTTACTCCTTTTTACGGTAGTTTGTAGATATAAATGATGAGAGTAAGTATCGCTAATACCCTTTTTATCATGTAGTTCATGTCGTGTCGTGCGTAATTAGGGGACATGGGATATAATCGACATAAGTACTCTAGAACATAAATAAAATGTTATTTTTAAATAGTTTTAGTTATAATACTTAAGTTTTTGATCTTATTGAATTCTGATGAATAAACAGATTTTAATTTTGTTTGAGTTTGTCTTTAATTACTATAAGGGTCATACAGCGTTCGCGAAAGCGGTCTTTCCTGTGGATATTGAGAAAGTTAACGGTTCTGGGACATACAAATTAGGTTTTAACCACATAATTTAAAAAAACCAGATTTTTTTATGTTTATGTACTTGTCAGCCTCAATAGCCTAGCTGGGTCGCGTTTTATAAAAATACTTATCACAATTTCGCTGTTTGCCTCTCTTTCTAACCAATATAAGCGTGCGTTAGAGAGGAGGTTCTGGGTTTGAACCGCAGCGAGGGCATTTATTTATCACATATTTTTGTTCCTTGGCCGTGGTAGTCTATGTATTTAAGTATATATGTATATGTATCTATCTACTATACACCGTGTTTTTGATTTCCGTTAAATTAAAAGGAAGCTTGTTTAGGTCAAAAATAATCAATTTCTCTAAGAAACTAGTATCTTAACTCTTATTGAGTTAATCAAAAAATAAGTGTATTGCAAAAATAAAATAAAATAAATAAACCTTTATTACATCCTAATGCTACTTATTTTGACGTGGGTCGTTAGTCACCTGTAATTGACTTTTGTGTTGTTCTTAAGGTAATCTCACACTTACCGTTTCATTTATTATGTATGAAAACGAAAAAAAATGTTTTTTTCGAGTTCGCCTAAAAGCTATATAAACTCCAATTAACGTACCAAGCAGCCTGGTAAATTTAACGGAATTAAAAAAAAACACGTTGTATATATTGTGGCTCGGTACCCACTACAAGCCCTAATTGAGCTTACCGTGGGAGTAGGTAGATTTGTGTATGATGTCCCAAAAAAAATATTTTTATCATGTCGTGTTAATTAAAGCTAAAAGCTATCCACATCATTTTTATTTTCATGTTTGACTCGAATTTTTATCGACTGTATTATAAAATGCTCGCACACAAGAATCTCACTAGTGTTCAGTCAAATAAAAATGTTAAATTATAAATGTTTTTGTTTGTTACAGTTTACGGCTATCTCGGTTGTTTGCCGGTCGGCCGTCCAAACAAAATAGTCTTCAACGCGGATCGTCCGTTCATTTATTTGCTAAAGACCCAGCAGATACCAATGTTCCTGGGGATTTTTTACCGGTTAGTTGCCGACAAACCGGATCCTATCGATTCGAAACCGGTTAGCAATAGTTTTGAAGAACACAATCGCGTTTAACGGGCAAGATCAAAAAGATCCTGTAGACTGTAAAAAAATATACAAAAAACCTTGAGTTCACGTAAATTTTTTGCTAAAAAATATTGATGTTTAAACTAACGTACAAATATGTATGCGAAAATGTTTCATGATATAGGTATTATTATGTGTCAATACGCGAAATGCTATTGAAAGTCAGCCATATTTTGTTTATTTTTTTTCGAATCTATTGACGCTTAGTAAGTATAAGTAGTTTTAGTAGATATAAAATGATGATGTTTTATCATGTAGTTCATGTCGTGCGTAATTAGGAGATATGAGATAAAATCAACATAAGTATTCTAGAACATAAATAAAATGTTATTTTTAAATAGTTTTAGTTATAATACTTAAGTTTTTGATCTGATTGAATTCTGATGAGATGAATAAACAGATTTTAATTTTATTTGAGTTTTTCTTTAATTACTATAAAGGTCACACAGCGTTCGCGAAAGCGGTCTTTCCTGTGGACAGTGAGAACGTTAACGGTTCTGGAACATACAAATTAAGTTTTGACCATATAGTTCTTAATAATCAGAAGCCACCTATCATAATTTGTACCAATCTATATCTATATATATAAAAGAAGAAGCTCCCTTATAAAGATGCACGCACAGCCTAAACCCCTGGTCCTATAGACTCCAAATTTGGCACGTAGGTTCCTTTTATGGTGTAGACGAGCACTAAGAAAGGATTTTACAAAATTCACCTTCTAAGGGGTTGAAATGGGGGTCCAAAGTTTGTATGGCGAAATAAGATTAGTTGAACTATTTGATCCGAAACTTCGCAAGAGTATTCTTTAAAGTAATTGAGTAAAGGAATGTTTAAGGTTTTTTGAAAATTCAACCCCTGAAAAAGTTAAAAAGGGTGACGAAGTGAAAGAATCAAGACGGGTATCGTTTTTATACTTTATCGAGTCGTAGATCACGAAAACAATAACGATTTTAAAATTTAACGCGGCGGACATGAAAAACTATGTACACGGTTATGGTGTTATGGGGTAAATTTCGAAAAATATCAATATAATTTTATTATTTATTTATATATCATGTTCATTTATGGTTCTAGAGATTCCAAATATAGTGCGTAGGTTTCTTTGAGGGTGTAGGGAAGCTCTAAAAATGGTTGGGTATCGTTTCTATGGTTTATCGGGACGTAGATCACGAATACAATAACGATTTTTAATTTTAACGCGGCGGACGTGAAATACTAAAGTAGAGGCATCGTAAGAAGTCGTTTTTGACGTTTGTTTGCACATGAAGTTCTGTAAAAATTTGACAGTTGGTATAATGGAGCAAATGTCAAACTTCATTGTTGCCTGAACGGAATAGTGATGTTACTGCTGTTGCTGCAATTTACCGATACGTCAATCGAAATAAATAAGTAAACCTTTTTTTATGGAGGTACGAATAATTGCTATAATAGTAGGTACGCACATATTTTCTAAAAGTTTGTCATGGTTTCGACAGGTCCTCGCGAGCCCGTGTGCCCGGTGGATACGCGGCTTTACAGACTGTGTGGAACTTGACAACCAGATAAATGTCATAATTGTTATTCAATTCAATGTATTTATTCACATAAGCTAGTATTAACACCAAATCACTTACTAGTTACATCATAAAAATAAATAAAAAATTAAAATTATGTTAAAATAATAGTAAGCACATAATAATTACAAATTCAATTATAAAATCACGTATAATTTTATTTTTCGTAGAATAATAATTTATATACCACTACGTTATATATCACCTAGATGTGCTCTGATTTTAATAAATGGTTTTAGTGAGTTTATATACTGTATATACGGCATTTCTCTATTTGGCATATCTACATTGCACTCTGAGCTAGCAGCACGCAAGTCTGCCAACGTGGGTTGGGAGTGGTTTGCTATGAATTTTGCTTATAGAGGTCACGTCCTATCGGTCCTATAAAACATCTTACCTAAATGCGACTACGTCATTATGACGTCACCGGCTCCAAAGTTTCGCTGCCTGCTAATGATTCTAAGTAAGATTACCAAACACTTTTTTAATTCGGATTACCTAACACTTTTTTAATTAAACTTTTTCAATGGCAAGTACCAGATCTAACGCCCTTTCGCACTTGACTGAAAATTTTACGACGGTAAAATCGAGCGTTTCACAACACTATTGTGAGCTGTCAAAAACGACTTCTTACGATGCCGCTACTTTATGTACACGGTTATGGTGTAATGGGGTAAAATTCGAAAAATATCAATATAATTTTATTATTTATCTTTTATCTATATAAGGTCCTAATTTATTAGTTGCAGATATTTGAACACATGATACTTTACATTAAAATAATTAACTTTAAATATAAATTAAGAAATCTTTTCATGTAATTTTTTCGATTTCATTTTCCTAACAAAAAAAATTATTATAATTTCGTCTAAAAAAATCATCATGTGTGCATTATCACATGTCACAATAACACTGTCTGTCATGTCATCAAACGATACAATCCAAAGGAAAATAACATGACATTGACAATCAAGAAGTGGCCAGTTCCAGTTAAGTGGTACGTAAAAGAGGTATTAGAATCTGTTCAATGAGTTTTCATTTAATAATCACAAAAACAGGGTGATTTTACGTAGGAAATTTGTTTTTCCGTTTTCTCCAAAAAATCATCGTAAAAGCTATAATGTTTCACGGTTTAATATACTCCAGAGACCGAGTACTATCAGCTGTAAAAATATCTGCATCTAATAAATTAGGACTTTATATATATAAAAGAAGAAGCTCCCTTATAAAGATGCACGCACAGCCTAAACCCCTGGTCCTATAGACTCCAAATTTGGCACGTAGGTTCCTTTTATGGTGTAGACGAGCACTAAGAAAGGATTTTACAAAATTCACCTTCTAAGGGGTTGAAATGGGGGTCCAAAGTTTGTATGGCGAAATAAGATTAGTTGAACTATTTGATCCGAAACTTCGCAAAAGTATTCTTTAAAGTAATTGAGTAAAGGTATGTTAAAGGTTTTTTGAAAATTCAACCCCCGGAAAAAGGTAAAAAGGGTGACGAAGTGAAAAAATCAAGTTGGGTATCGTTTCTATGGTTTATCGGGACGTAGATCACGAATACAATAACGATTTTGAAATTTAACGCGGCGGACGTGAAATACTATGTACACGGTTATGGTGTAATGGGGTAAAATTCGAAAAAAAACAATACAGTTTTATTATTTATGTTCATTTCTGGTTCTAAAGATTCCAAATTTAGCGCGTAGGTTTCTTTGAGGGTGTAGGGGTGCTCTAACAAAGGTTGAGTCGAAATCCACTCCTTAGAGGGTGCAATGGGGGTCCAAAATTTTGAATGGCGAAAGAAGATTAGTTGGACTATTTTGTCCGAAACTTCGTAGGAGTATTCTTCAAACTAATAGAGTAAAGATATGTTCCAGGTTTTTTGAAAATTTAACGCCTGAAAAAGGTAAAAAGAGTGATGAAGGGAAAAAATCAAGTTGGGTATGGTTTCTAAGGTTTATCGGGACGTAGATCACAAAAACAATAATGATTTTAAAATTTAACGCGGCAGACGTGAAATACTATGTACACGGTTATGGTGTGATAGGGCAAAATTCGAAAAATATCAATATAATTTTACTATTTATGTTTATTTCTGGTTCTAGAGATTCCAAATATAGCGCGTAGGCTTCTTTGAGGGTTTCTCTAAAAAAGGTTAAGTCAAAATCCACTCATTAGAGGGTGCAATGGGGGTCCAAAGTTTGTATGGGGAAACTATTTAAACTCTTTTATCCAAAACTTCACAGGAGTATTCCCAAACATAAATGACTAAAGAGATGTTTTAGGGTTTTTTGAGAATTCAACTCTTGAAAGTGGTAAAAAGGTTAACAGTAAAAAAACAACATGGTTATCGTTTCTATAGTCTATCGTGTCGCTGTACAGAGGTGTACGTAAAATACCATCTCCTCTTTTATGGTATCATGGGCTTGCGGGTTATGACAGGGGTATCGTTTTTGTGTTTATTTCTGATTCAAAAAATTCTAAATATAGCATGTTAACCAACGTTAATAACCTTTTAAGTTTTCCTGAGTTTTCACGCGATAGTAATCAAAAGTACATATTATCTGTGTATGCAAGAGGTTTTTTTATAAAGTCAAAACAGCCGTCACCATAAATTTCGTCATTTTTGATCCAATTGTGTAATTCGATGTATCGGGATCCCAGAGGTTCTTATTGACAAACTGCAAAAAAGGCTGCCTCATTCAATTTCCGTTTCGATATTGTCCGTCATAAAAATCGGTGGTAATCTGAAGTTCTGACTGATCTGTTCATCATAATGAAGCAGAAGTCAAATTTGCAAGAAACTGTAACAATCTTGATTTACTTCAAATGTTAATCAGCTCGGCTAATTATGGTCATCTTTGTAAGTCCTGGGAAACGACAAATGATAGTTTATCATCAAAACACAACAATCACCTATGTGAGTGTATGTAAACTTTTAATGATAAAAAACATTTGTCGGTTACCAGATGGTAAAGATGACCATAATATGATAGCTTGATTCCTACGGAATTTGAAGTCAAAATTGCAAGAAAAGTTTGCCATCTCGAATTTAGGTTTTAAGTTTAAAACGCCCGTGATAAAAATTGATAAAACGCGGCCGAACCGCGGGTAAAAGCACCACCCGCCACACTTAAATCGGTTAAGGCAAATGCGAGATAATCGCGGGAAAACATTAACACGCAGTTAATAGATACGCGGGCGAAGCCGCGGGTAACTGCTAGTATATAAATAAAAGAAGAAGCTCCCTGACATAGATGCCCTCACAGCCTAAACCCCTGGTCCTAGAAACTCCAAATTTGGCACGTAGGTTCCTTTTACGGTGTAGACGAGCACTAAGAAAGGATTTTTCAAAATTCATCTTCTAAGGGGTTGAAATGGGAGTCCAAAGTTTGTATGGCGAAATAAGATTAGATAAACTATTTTATGCGAAACTTCGCAAGAGTATTCTTTAAAGTAATTGAGTAAAGGTGTGTTTAAGGTTTTTTGAAAATTCAACCCCTAAAAAAGGTAAATCATAAATCATAAATCATAAATCATAAATCATAAATCTTTATTGTGTATGGAATTCAGGTAGGTACATAAAACAGATACATTGTCAGTGTGATGGTTTCACCGAACCCTGTCTTTACAGACTTATACACATTGTCTAACAAAGCTAATTTACATATTTACATGTCACATTGCAATTTAAATAATGATTAGATTACATTAATAACAATAGGTTTACTCAATTAGGTATATAAAAATATATATATTATTTAAAACAGTACAAATAAACGGGATATTAATGTTATACAAAACTAATACGAATGTCATAGATAAATGGTGTTGTTGCCTATTACTAAATTAACGAATTACATTCCATAAATTCCTTTAAACTGTAAAAACACTTGTCCAAAAGCCATTGCTTAATTGATTTTTTAAATTCTATAAAGTTGTTACTGCTTTTAAAAGTATCTGGCAGTCTATTAAATATGTCTATACTCATAATAAAGCAGTTTTTTGAAGCCAGTTGTAATCGTGCACGAGGCCTATATAACTTGTACATATACTGTTCACGAATCACTCCAGATGCCATATCCTTCAATTCTCTAAATAAATATTTATGCTTATAAACAAATGAACAGACTTCCAAAATGTAAAGGCAATGCACCGTAAGGATTCCATGATTAACAAAAAATGGGCGACAGGAATCATCTTGCTTAAGGCCAAATATGGCTCTAATACAGCGTTTTTGAATTAGGAATACATCATGGATGTCCGTGGAATTTCCCCATGTTATTATACCATACCTCAAGACCGAATCGACATAACCATTATAAGCCGTAATAGAGGCTGTCAAGGATACCAATTGGCGCACCCTTCTTAAAGCATAAACGAACTTATTCAACGTGGAACAGATATTGCTTATTTGAGCCTTCCAGTTACAATGACAATCTATCGTTATGCCTAAAAATTTAATTTGTGATACTTCTTCAATAGATTCATTAAAATAGTTAACATTAAGATTATATGTTTTAGCTCTGTAAGTGCCAAATTGCATAAATTTAGTTTTGACGATGTTAACTTTTAAATTATTTACTGTTAACCAATTTACTGCTTGATTCAAGGTAGAATTTACGTTATCATTGTAGGTGTTAAGGTCCTTTCCTTCAATAATGATGGTGGTATCGTCCGCAAACAGAATACAATTATGTGAAAGAACATCAGGTAAATCATTAATGTATATTAAGAACAACAGGGGACCAAGAATACTACCCTGTGGTACACCATAAGAGTTTTCAACAAAAGATGATCGATATGTGTTAACACTTTTACTCTGAGAACAATATTTTGTTGTTTCCACGCATTGGGTCCTGCCTGACAAATAACTCGCAATCCAGTCATATGCAGGCCCACGAATTCCGTATTTATATAATTTCATGAGAAGTCCCCTGTGACAAACAAAGTCAAATGCTTTACTCATGTCCATAAAAAGTGCTGTGACCGGAATTTTATTGTTAATACATTCCATAACTTGTTTGACTAGCTTGAAAGCAGCGAGGGAAGTGCTTCTACATTTTCTAAACCCATTCTGCTCATCTTTTATAACGTTATGTTTATCAAGAAAATGTAACAGTCTACTATACATCGACTTTTCTAAAATTTTTGAAAATATGGGTATAAGAGTAATTGGTCTGAAATTTTCCGGTAAATGTTTGTCACCCTTTTTAAATAGAGGTTTTACAACGGATTTTTTTAAAGCATTTGGAAATAATCCCTGAATCAAACACAAATTTATTACATGAACCAGAGGGTCTGCAATGGCAAAAATACTTTTTTTTATAATATCCGTACGTAAAGAATCATATCCGACAGATTTTGAATTTCTTAATGATTTTATAATTTTTGTCAATTCATTTCTATCAATAGGATTCAGAAATATAGTCGATTCAATACCATCAATATGACTTATATCTAATAATTGATTTTCTGATGTACAATTTTCTGTAATGACATTTAAAAAATAATCGTTGAACGAGTCTACTATAAGTTGCGGGTCAGTAATCTCGATATTTTTGTAAGATAATTTGTCAATGGAATTAAAGTCCACATCTGGAGCAGTGTATTTACGTATAACGTTCCATACTGCCTTACAAGTATTATTAGAGTTAACGAGATATCGAGTGTTTATAGATTTCTGAGCGGCAACAATACATCTCTTTAAATACCGTGAGTATTTTTTATATTCCTTTAAACAATTTTTAAAACGACGACTGTTCAAATATAGGCGTCTCTTAGTGTGGCAGCACCTCCGTATGCCCCTTGTCATCCACTTACACGTGTACATTTTTTTAGACATTCTCATTTTAACCAAAGGAAAACATAAATTATAAAAAAGGACAAACAAATCGTAAAAAGAGTTAAATGATTGATTTGCGTCGCTATGTTCATACACTTCATTAAACGATAAAGAAGCTATACATTCCAAAAACTTATTTTGATTGTCTTTACAATAGTCTCTACGGTACACATACCACCACTCGGGTTGTAAACAATGGCGCTTCTTAATGGGAACCAAAAAGGATTGAGCGGTGTGATCAGAGAGGGCTAGATCGTGAATTGCTGCCTTTCCATCGTCAACATTGGTAAAAAGGGTGACGAAGTGAAAAAATCAAGTTGGGTATCGGTTCTATGGTTTATCGGGACGTAGATCACGAATACAATAATGATTTTAAAATTTAACGCGGCGGACGTGAAATACTATGTACACGTTTAGGTTATGGTGTGATGGGGTAAAATTAGAAAAAAAACAATACAGTTTTATAATTTATGTTCATTTCTGGTTCTAAAGATTCCAAATATAGCGCGTAGGTTTCTTTGAGGGTATAGGGGTGCTCTAAAAAAGGTTATGTCGAAATCCACTCCCTAGAGGGTGCAATGGGGTCCAAAGTTTGTATGGCGAAACAAGATAAGTTGGACTATTTTGTCCGAATCTTCGTAGGAGTATTCTTCAAGCTAATAGAGTAAGGATATGTTGCAGGTTTTTTGAAAATTTAACCCCTGAAAAAGGTAAAAAGGGTGATGAAGTGAAAAAATCAAGTTGGGTATCGTTTCTATGGTTTATCGGGGCGTAGATCACGAAAACAATCGAAGGTCACAAAAAAAATGATTTTAAAATTTAACGCGGCAGACGTGAAATACTATCACTATGCACACAGTTATGGTGTGATGGGGTAAAATTCGAAAAATATAAATATAATTTTATTATTTACCTATGTTCATTTCTGGTTCTAGAAATTCCAAATATAGCGCGTAGGTTTCTTTGAGGGTGTAGAGGTGCTCTAATAAAGGTTAAGTCAAAATCCACTCATTAGAGGGTGCAATGGGGGTCCAAATACGGGGAAACTTGACTATTTAAACTGTTTTATCCGAAACTTCACAGGAGTATTCCCGAACATAAATGACTAAAGACATGTTTTAGGGTTTTTTTGAGAATTCAACTCTTGAAAGTGGTAAAACAGTTAAACAGTAAAAAAACAATGGTTATCGTTTCTATAGTCTATCGTGTCGCTGTACCGAGGTGTACGTGAAATACGATCTCCTCTGTTATGGTCTCATGGGCTTGCGGGTTATGACAGGAGTATCGATTTTATGTTTATTTCTGATTCAAAAAATTCTAAATACAGCATGTTAACCAACGTTAATAACCTTTTAAGTTTTCCTGGGTTTTCACGCGATAGTAATGAAAAGTACATAATTATATCTGTGTATCCAAGAGGTTTTCTAAAAAGTCAAAACAGCCGTCACCATAAATTTCGTCATTTTTTATCCAATTGTGTAAATCGATGTATCGAGATCCCAGAGGTTCTTATTAACAAACTGCAAAAAAGGCTGCCTATTCAATTTCCGTTTCGATATTGTCCGTCATAAAAATCGGTGGTAATCTGAAGCTCTGACTGATCTGTTCATCATAATGAAGCAGAAGTCAAATTTGCAAGAAACGGTAACAATCTTGACTTACTTCAAATGTTAAACAATGGTTATCGTTTCTATAGTCTATCGTGTCGCTGTACCGAGGTGTACGTGAAATACGATCTCCTCTGTTATGGTCTCATGGGCTTGCGGGTTATGATAGGAGTATCGTTTTTATGTTTATTTCTGATTCAAAAAATTCTAAATACAGCATGTTAACCAACGTTAATAACCTTTCTTCCGTTAACAATCTTGACTTACTTCAAATGTTAATCAACTCGGCTAATTATGGTCATTTTTGTAAGGCCTGGGAAACGACAAATGATAGTTTATCATCAAAACACAACAATCACCTATGTGAGTGTATGTAAACTTTTAATGATAAAAAACATTTGTCGGTTACCAGATGGTAAAGATGACCATAATATGATAGCGAATTTTGATAATAATCGATATCTGAAATGTCAAAATGTTCCAAGTAATGAATTTGAAGTCAAATTTGCACAAAATGGTCGGAACCTTGAATTTATTTAGTTTGAATCTGACCTTAATAAAAATCGGTATCTTAGGATCCAAGGGGGTTTTTCATTAAGATTTTGAGGTAGGATCAAAAAGTGAAAAGCTATCACAACTAAAATTTCTAGAACTTTGATTTGATATTGATAAAAATCGCTACCGAGAAGATGAAAAGTTCTTCAGACGAAATTTGAAGTCAAAATTGCAAGAAAAGTTCGCCATCTTGAATTTTGGTCTTAAGTGTAAAACGACCGTGATAAAAATTTATAAAACGCCGAACCGCGGGTAAAAGCACTATCCGCCTTACTTAAATCAGTTAAGGCAAACGCGAGATAATCGCGGGAAAACATTAACACGCAGTGAATAGATATTAGTACGCGGGCGAAGCGGTCTACAACCCTGCTAGTTACTTTAATAAAATCATACGAAATTGAAAGCTCATCATCATCAGCCTATGATAGTTCACTGCTGGACGTAGGCCTCTCCTATTAACTATGCGTATAGACGCATTATGCTCATAAACGCCACGCTGGGCAAGCGGATTGGCGAACGCAGTAATGTGTCCACTATGGTGACGCTGCTGCCCATCATCAATTTTATCGAATAATGGTCAGTGACACTCCAATCCCTTAGTCGACTTTTACGACACCCGCATGAGGAGTTGGGGTGGTGACAAATGTATTCTTACTGCCGTCACC
>JALPQI010025967.1:0-14482 GCA_025490895.1 Thaumatotibia leucotreta | reverse complement strand
GATTCTAACGGTGTATATAACTCAATATCTTCAAAAGTGTCGCTTATCCAATTTCTCCTTTCCAGCGTCGCATTATCATTGTTGTGAATGAAAACACATATAATTATAAGTATACACATACTATGTAGTACCTAGATAAGACAACTTAAGTATGAACGGCACACAAGCAGAACGGTTTTAAGATTTTAAAAATATAAAATAGCATTAAATACTTAGGTATCCGTCCGGCCGTGTGGTGAAGGCAGTAATTTGAATACATTTATCACCACCCCAACTCCTCCTGCGGGTGTCGTAAAAGTCGGCTAAGGGATTGAAGTGTCACTGACCATTATTTGATATAAGAATGATGATGGGCAGCAGCGTCATCACAGTGGACACATTACTGCGATCGCCAATCCGCTTGCCCAGCGTGGCGATTATGGGCATTTACCTCCTAATGCGTCTATACGCATAGTTAATAGGAGAGGTCTACGTCCAACAGTGGACTATCATAGGCTGATGATGACTTAGGTATCTACTTAATGCATTTGATAATGATAATAAAAATATATACATAGGTATTAAGGGTGCGCTCAGCTGCAATAATATATTATTTATTTTGATTTTTGTTCTTCGGACATTGTTCCGAAATGTATGAATATACATTTTTAGACGTACTTTCCACAATTTTAAAATTTGATCGTCCCTTCAGATACTTCCAATACGGATTTTTTTTCAAACATGCAATGAAATGAAATATTGTCTTTACGTTCCTTAAAATAGACTCGGAAGTATCGCTTTTAGGGCGCAGTAACTCACTAGGATGGAAATAGAATTTCATAACCTAGGCCAGCAAAGTAACTTTTTTTTAATTTCGACAACATTGTCATTATTATTTTTTTGTATGTTTGAGAAAAGCACTAGGTACCTATACATGCCTCGGCGTGAAAACGGATTCATGGCCTCGTTACCTATCCTATATACCAACTTGGCCGGAAATACTAATTTCCCGGCCTGTGATGTAATTTACTTATTTATTGGTCACCTTGTATATTTCGCACATCTAGATGAAAACAGTATTAACTGAAAATGTATGTATTTTTTAATTTGAACTTTGTAGATCACGAATTCAAAATTTATCTGTGTTTTAGATAAGGCTATTATCTAAAACACAGATAAATTTTGAATTAGTGCTGTTTTGATCTAGGTGGGGGATTTCACGTGCCTTCAGTTTCCGATCTGACTCTACCTGGGTACATACTTTTTTCCATTCTCAGTTATTCGTCCTCTTTGCAAATATGAATTTAAAAAAGAAGATAATACGTTGTATGTCAATATAGTTGTCAAGAAGAAAAGTGGTAGAAACACTATGTTCAGAGTTTTCAAATAAACAAGCTATAAATATTGATATCAGTTATGATAGACAGCAATTTCGCAAATGTTTCAAAGCGAATATATCATATTTACTATCATAGGAAATCACCCTAAGCTAAAGTTGTGAAGTAGTAAACAAGAACTGGCGTCGTAAATTGGTAACAAATCAGGACTTATTGTTTCTCCATTAAGTTCTTCGTACAGGGTGAACGATATGCAGTGTTACCAGGTAGATTGTATTAAGTCTGGTGTCAAAGTAATACCGGCTTATTATCGGAAATAAGTTTTGGACACCGCATTAAGGTGCGTTCAAACTAAAAGAGCATTCGCTGTTCTAACCTCCCACTCTACGAAATTCGATCGGTACACAAAACGTGATTAGTTTATTTCGTAGAACGGGCGCTAGAATAGCGAATGCTCTTTTGGTTTAAACGCACCTTTATAGTCTTACGCACGTAAACATTTGGGTTGTAGATCGCAAACATAAGAACGAGACTGAGCTTCGGCTTATAAAGCTCGTAAGAGCCGAAAATGGCTGAAAACCGAATTTCACGTGTCATTCCGTCAGTGCAGTGAGTTTCGGACTTTTTATCTGGTCTAATTTGAAGAGAAAGGTGACAGCAATTAAACATGCTAGTATAAATACAATGAAGAAAGCGATCGTATTTCACAAACGTGCTGCGAGCAAATATTTTTTTTCCATTTGAAGACCATAGTCAATGCAAATATTGGCTAAAAGTAAATTTAATCTCAAAATGTAATATTTTTTATCTTGTTTTTCCTTACTTATAGTAACAAATTGTTGCAACTACAAAATCGCAGTCCCAGTCAATTGGTAACACTTCGTATCGTTCACCCTGTAGTAATGTTGACTCACCTGACTGTCCTTAGTCATCCCGTGCTCTTAAAACCTTTGCTCTTCAAGCTTATATATTCTATGATGAGTGGGTTAGGTACAGTCACGTCTAATAATATGTATACATTTCGGAACGTACCTATGTCAAAGGCATAAGGATCAAAATATGATTAGAGCCGACCGTACATACCTAACCTACCGATCGTAAGCATCATCAGCAGTATCATCATGGGCCTATCTACGCCTACGGTTGTTGTTGTTGTTCACTTGCATAAATCATTTACCTACTCACATAAAGAGTTATTGTCATCTTAGATTGCAATTTATATGTATTTCGGTGTTCTGTTATGTTAATCTTTGTGCAGAGTACCTAATACATCGTAGTTTAAGATTTAATGGAGCGCAACGCCAACAAACTGTCTCACATTTGGCGAAAATTAAATTTAAAGTACAATGTATCTGTTTTTCTTATTCAAATAAAGCGTGAGAATCTGCTTTAAAAAAAAAATAATCATCAAAATCGGTTCACCCGGTCGAGAGTTATGAGGTAACAAAAAAACATACCGTGGAATTGAGACCCTCCTCCTTTTTTGAAGTCAGTTGAAAATACTAAAAGACCTTTTCCTGACCTAACACATCACACATCATCAGCCTATGATAGTCCACTGCTGGACGTAGGCCTCTCCTATTAACTATGCGTATAGACGCATTAGGAGGTAAATGCCCATAATCGCCACACTGGGCAAGCGGATTGGCGATCGCAGTAATGTGTCTACTATGATGTCGCTGCTCTGCCGTGCTAAGTAAAAAAGACGCATCTCTTATAGTAGTTCTGTGGGAGATGCGTCCCTTTTAGTTAGCACGGCAGTGCTGCCCATCATCAATCCTGTAGAATGGTCAGTGACACTTTAATCCCTTAGTCGACTCTTACGACACCCGCAGGAAGAGTTGGGGTGGTGACAAATGTATTCTTACTGCCGTCACCACACGGCAAACAATAACCCTGACCTAACATCATCATAAACGTAAGAGCAGGGCTCTTGTCTGTGGAGCAATTTCCATATGGTCTTTTCCAGTGCCTTTTCCTTAAGACCCTGATACGACACGACGTCTACTTTTTCTTTCACATGGTCCATGTACGACCTTCTCGGCTTTCCTCTTTTCTTCTTCCCCTCTACTTTTCCTTCTATGATGGTCTTAATTAATTCGTCGTGTCGTATAAGGTGACCTAACATTAACCCTTTATTCCAGAGCGGTTGACCGAGAATGAAACGCGATGATTCGTTGAGGAGCATCAGAAGATACTCGGGGCAGCGGCGCGTCAGTGCGCAGGGGCCGGCGCTGGGCATCGGCTGGCGGCAGAACTCGCTCACGATCAGCACTCTTGCGCAGCAGGACGCGTACTTAAGTGAGAAGCTACAGTAAGTGTCGCAGCACGCGTGGGTCAAACTTAAAATCATGTTACGAGTCTTTCCGGTGGACATTTTAAAAGTTACGGGCTATGAGAGTTAATTTTCTTATTAAACCCTTATTGTCATTTAAAGGCACTCCTTTCCTATTGAATTGTATGATAAAAATCACGACTACACTCCTACCAGTTGCTTACTATTGGCCACAGGAAAGAGGGGCTCTACAGTTCAGCTGAACACGCAGCCACAGCCTGTGGACAGGTAGTATTGATTTTTATCATACAAAGCAATGGAAAAGGAGGACGTCTTAATGAAGATTAGGCTTTCATAAGAAAATCAAGCTTTATAGGCCTTAACTTTTAGATTGTCCACCGGAAAGACTCCGAACATGGGTTTGCGTTTGACCCACGTATACTTTTTCTTTTTTTATTTGTAATGGGCTTACTCATGGCCACGAGGTCATGGGCAGAGACGCTGCCTACCATGGAGTGAGTTCGCCCAGAAGATGAATAGGCACCTTCTGGGCGAACTCAGAAGATACTCGGGGCAGCGGCGCGTGAGTGCGCAGGGGCCGGCGCTGGGCATCGGCTGGCGGCAGAATTCGCTAACGATCAGCACTCTTGCGCAGCAGGACGCGTACTTAAGTGAGAAGCTACAGTAAGTGTCGCAGCACGCACTATTCTTTTTCCTTTTTAGGGTTCCGTTCCGCCTTCGCCAACAATTGGCCAGACTTGGCACCGAACCGGGAGCAATGGAAATCTGAGGGAGAGGCCCAGCAGTGGGACACCCCTACAGGCTAGAAAAAGAAAAGATTCTTATAGATTCGTCATGTTCGTCTGTCCGTCTGTCACAGCCGATTTACTCGGAAACTATAAATGCTACAGTATACGTAACGAAATTTGGTAAGGATATGTGTTGTATAAACCGCTACAGGATTATGATACTAAATTGTAAAAAAAACCATTGGGGTGGGGGCCCTCCATACATGTAACTGAAGGATAGAATTTTTTTTTAGTTCTATATAAGCGTGTGGGGTATTAATAGAAAGATCTTTGAAAATGATATATAGGTTTATAAATCTCATTTTTATTTAAGCAAATCGTTTTCGAGATATCAGCTCTCAAAGTCTGAAAAATGTGTCCCCCCTCTATTTTTTAAACTACGCGATATAAAATTCAAAAAAAAAATGTGTTATGCACATTAATAAACTCTATCAACGATTTTTGGTTTGATTAAATTATCTCCTATAGTTTTTGAGGTAGGTTGATTTAACTGTATTTTTTAAATAATAAATTGATAATGGTACGGAACCCTTCGCGCGCGAGACCGACTCGCACTTGGCCTGTTTTTATTCTTTTTTTATTTGTAATGGGCTTACTCATGGCCACGAGGTCATGGGCAGAGACGCTGCCTACCATGGAGTGAGTTCGCCCAGAAGGTGAATAAGCACCTTCTGAGCGAACTCAGAGGATACTCGGGGCAGCGGCGCGTGAGTGCGCAGGGGCCGGCGCTGGGCATCGGCTGGCGGCAGAACTCGCTCACGATCAGCACTCTTGCGCAGCAGGACGCGTACTTAAGTGAGAAGCTACAGTAAGTACAGTAAGAGTCAGTTCGCAGAAGGTGCCTATTCACTCTTGACTTGAAAGTTTACGGGTTATATATCAAATCTAATACGATAGAAAGAGAGCTCACTTCTACGTGACATTTAGCGTTAAAAAAAGCTCTCCGAATCGCTAAACTGTAGTGGCATTGCCCGTAGAACCGATGGCCGTTGGGGCGGGAAGGTTCTCGAGTGGCGGCCACGTACCGGAAGGCGCAGCGTGGGTAGGTCCCCCACAAGGCGGACTTATGTCCTGGTGATGGTCGCAGGAGTCCGCTGGATGCGGGTGGTACAGGACCGGTCATTGTGGCAATCTTTGGGGGAGGCCTATGTTCAGTAGCAGTGGACGTCTTTTGGCTGATATAATGATTACAATGATGATGAGTATCGCAGCAAGAGTCAATATTTCTTTAAACGGGTTTCTGGAGATGGCTTTCTGTACTTGTGCTAATGCTAATGTGTATTCTGTGGTGTGACAGAGAAATATGATTGAAATTTAAGTCATTAGTATTATTGAGAAGCTACAGCGGGCCTAGCCAAAATGCCATCGTATATACGATAAGAATTTGAATTGATATTGAATTGAATTGAATAAGTCACGTAACCTTAATAATGTATGGAAATAGTCACGTGACTTTTCTTTCAGATCTGTCATTCTCGTGATGCTTATCCAAGTTGCCAATCGCTAGCCCTCCGTCAATCGTAAACGATAGGTAGCTGTCTTTGTCGCACTAATATGAAAGAGCGACAGACAGGAAAAACTACGATACGTTATCAAGCTTGAAGTTATCAAGCAACTTGGCTAAGCCATCATACATTCATGACTTATCGTAGGTATACGATTGCAAATGCCATCTTGGCTAGGCATACATAACAGTACTCGTAGTAGCTAACTTTTCAATAAAAAATGTTATGGAAAAGTTAACTGTTATTACAACTGGCACTATTTAAGGTTTGATATGCGATTTTTGTTTTCAGAGAAGAAGAACCTGAATACGGAGAAGCAACTTCCTTTGTCAGACTAGTAAGTTGATATTCGTAATGTAAATGTTGTAATACTCAATATATTGAATAAAACACAAATAACCGCATTTTGACCCCTCGTCTAAATAACTTAAACAAGCTTTACAATAAACTATATGTCATAAGAACTACCTACCACTTTGCTATTATTCTCCCTAAGTACGTTGAACCTGAACTGGTGGAAATGGCTATTTCACCATTATAGCGCAAGCAGTTGCAGAAGCAATATATTAGTAAGATGTTTATAATAATAAAAGATATTTTTATGTTATATACTTTGGTCAGCCTCTGTAGCCTAGTTGGTAGTGACCCTGCCTACGAAGCTGGAGGTTCCGGGTTCGAATCCCGGCGAGGGCATTCTTTGTGTATTTATTTATCACAAATGTTTGTTCCTTGGTCGTGGCTGTGTATGTATCTAAGTATCTATACGTATCTATCTATTATATATATCGTCGCCTGGTACCCACATCACAAGCCTTAATTGAGCTTACCGTGGGACTAGGTTGATTTGTGTAAGATGTCCCAAGATATTTATTTATTTATTTATACTTATATCAATACGGGGTTTCTATGCCGGTTACAGTACTTACCTACAATCGACGACAAAAGTTTGTCTCTATTGTATTTTTCGACACACATCACGTCATCAGCCAGTGCCACTATATATGAAGGCTCCACGGAAAGAACATGTCTAGTCAATTCAAATTACAGAAGGAAAAACCACCTTACTTTTGGGTATTTTCACTTCTAGGGACACTTAATTAGCTTAACTCTCACAAAAAAGTTAAGTAACTTCGATGTCAGCTTTGTAACGACAATTAATCATTTGTATTAACTAAAATATTTTTTTATCATTTAATCGAGAAAGAATACGCGTTTATGCAATATAAAAACATAAATAAAGTGGATTTACGTAAATATTTCATACTTAGTTGTCGTTACAAAACTGTCATCGAAGTTAACTTTTTTGTGAGAGTTAAGCTAATTGGATGTCCCTAAAAGTGAAAATGACCTTTTAACAGAATCGGGTGTGAATTTGCCCTGATTTTTTTAAGCACTGAACATGTTTTTTTCCGTGGACCCTTCATAATATGAGTCAACTGCTCTGCTTAGCCTATGCGCATGGATGCGGGGTAAATGCCCATAATCGCCACGCTGGGCTAGCGGGTTGGTGATCACAGTATTTGTCCACTACGATGATGCTGCTGCCCATCTTCATCATCGATAAAAAGTGGCCCCCTTAGCCGACTCTTACGACGCCCACGGGAAGAGTTGGGGTGACGACAAATGTAGTACTAGTACAAACAGCAACACAGCTAGGTATACACTTCAGAAATTGGAAATATTGCATGAAAGAGAATCACACTTACAGTCACGTGTCAGTTACATAGGAATGTTGAGCCACTTGGCAAAGGATGCAATTTGGTCTTGTAATATTATGGGTTCGGTAGTTTTCGTTAGTAGGCACGATCGCGACATTTCCGATGGTCCCCGATGATATGTCATCGAATCTTTGTTGCGTCAAAATTTCAGTATTTGAAAACTAGTTGACATAATAAAAATTCCTTCGTCTACGAAAATTAAGAATTAGCTATCGGCCATGATTAGACGCTAGATGTCGTTGTTCCTTGAGGAAACTGGATAACGACAGTTCTTCATAGATTTGTCTAAAACCGTTTAGTAATTTAATCACGGTTTCTTCAAATCGGATTTCATGATTTATCTGACGAGGCAAGGTATTTTTAGGCGAGGTATTTTTCCAAATCAAGATATTTTTACAAATAGCCATGTTATCGGGCAATTTTAAATTATTTTTTTCATTGACAGAGACAAATGCTATTGCTGTCTTTATTATAATTTATCACATATCTTAGTTGACGTTAGTTGAATACTTTACGTAAGCCAAATATACAAAATTTGAATTTGCCGCCTTTTCTTACTGCCAAGTTGGTTGGACCAAAATGTGGTTACACAGGAGACATTCATAACAGATCGGTTGAAGAAGGGAGAGTAATACACTCATGATACACATACCCATTATGCATATCCTTGTAAGGCCCAATGTACATTACAATGTACACTCCAATTCAATGAAATTTAAACCTTTTATAAACTTAATAAAGTCGCATTTACTTTGTTTGGTCGTTTTCTCAAACAAACGAAGTTCACCACTATTCCTTACAGGGCAAGGTTCAAAATAAGATTTAAAGAAAATAGTATGGGGGGCCTTACGAGGATATTTTTTCATTGACAGAGACAAATGCTATTGCTGTCTTTATTATAATTCATCACATCTCTTAGTTGACGTTAGTTGAATACTTATGTAACCTTTGTGGAAATATGGTAGATAGACGTTTGACAGTCTACCTATAATCCTTTAATCTGTCAGTAGCCATACAAATGTTTAATAGAGACTTGATAGTTTCTGGCTGAAATTCTAACTTTGAAAAAATATCTGAAAGAGACAGCCGTTGAAAGGAAAATGAACGAAAATTTCTACATAGCAGCTTAGCAGTCAAATTACCGGCTATGAAGTTAGATTGACGTCTCCAGGACTAAAGCGGATGTTATATATTATAACGTAACTATAGTAACGTCAGCTTCCGGAAAATTCGTAATCAATCATTGGTTAAACGTTTTTGTTATTACGTAACCATGGTAATGTCACCTTCTGAAGAAGCCGCGAGCGATCATTGGTTAACCGTAGCAATGCTCGCCCCATTGGTCAGCAGAGTTCGGCGGAAGTCGTGATACTAGTCTCATAAGATTTCGGAACCCGATTTGTATTATTCGACCAAGTTGCGAACAGTGAGAACGATCAACATTCCCGTGTATTTATTTAATTTGAAGTTGACATAATATAACTATATTTATCTCTTTCATTTTCTCTCTGCTCTGTCTTTAATGGTCCGTTAGGAGTGTTGCTGTTTGTACTGCCATCACAACACGGCAATACCTAACTTATATCCTTCTTGCAGTTCAGATTCGCGAAACCATGGGAGCTCTTTCTCCTCTTCATCGGCGTGATAATGGCCAGCCTGAACGGTCTCTCAGTGCCAGTCGGCGTGATAATCTACGGCGAGTTCACATCGCTGCTGATCGACCGCACCGTCATTGCTGGCTCCTCGACTCCCACGATTACTATTGCTTGGTTCGGTGGCGGGAGAGTGCTGTGAGTACACACACACATTCACACACAAACACCCCCCCCCCCCCCCACACACACACTATTGTGAACAAAAGGCCTAGCCCTTAACCACTTCTCCAACAAGGGAGGAGTTGTTTGAATTGAGTTGAAACGGAATGGAGTAAATAGTTGGCACAATCATCTTTATTCATAAACAATACAATATTCAGTTTGAATTATTGTTTGTACATTGATAATAATTGAGACAACATAAATATTAAATAAAACTGGCCAAGTGCGAGTCAGCCTCAAGCGCGAAGGGTTTCGTGCCATTATCAATTTAATAAATAAAATAAATATCTTGGGACATCTTAGGTACACAAATCGACCTAGTCCCACGGTAAGCTCAATTAAGGCTTGTGATGTGGGTACTAGGCGACGATATATATAATAGATAGATACATATAGATACTTATATACATAGACAGCCATGACCAAGGAACAAATATTTGTGATAAATAAAATACACAAATAATGCCCTCGCCAGGATTCGAACCCGGAACCTCCAGCATCGTAAGCAGGTTCACTACCAACTAGGCTACGGAGGCTGGAGGATTTATCATCAAAAAATACAGTTAAATCAACCTACCTCAAAAACTATAAGAGATAATTTAATGAAACCAATAATCGTTGATAGAGTTTATTAATTTGCTTAACATATTTTTGAGGGGAAAAAAGTTGTATTACACTTGGCGGCAAAATTTGTTCAACTCTCGTGCCTTGAGACCTTCGCAATGCTCAAGACTCCAGTTTTTGAACCACTCCCTACGCTCGTGGCTCAATCTTTCGCTAGCTCAGGTCTCAATATTGGCTCAACAGTTAAACAACAACTTTGCCCCCTTGTATAATAAATAACTATTTACGGTTTACGATTCTCGAAGATATCGAGTAACATACATTAAAACAAAATCTGTCAAATCCAGTGCTTCCTTTTTTGAAGTCTGTTGAAAACGTAATACAATCACTGATATCGCATTTGCCCACAGTACGAACGCAACTCCTGAAGAGAACCGAATAGCGCTGATCGAGGACTCTCGGGCTTTCGGCATCGGCTGCGCCACTTTTGCTCTGCTGCAGTTCATCGTGGCAGCCATCAGCGTGGATCTCTTCAACTACGTGGCGCTTAAACAGGTCCGTATTTATTCTAGAAGCATATTTTATTCTATCTGCTCTCACAGTATAGAGAGGCCAGGGTTCGTAGGCTACCTAGCCAAGATGCCAATTAAAACATTAGTGACCATTGAGTGGATCAACCAGTTGACTGCTCAGCGAAAGTATGAACAGAGTTGCTGCCGTGTTGGAGTGGAAGTTATAATGTGCGAAGACCTTAAGGGATTGAAATCCCTCTAATCATTCATTTACCTCCTAATGCACAAACACATAGAGGTAATAGAAGAAGCCTTTGTCCAGCAGTGAAATGAGAGGCTAATGATGTGTGTTGAGATGAGCTTAGTTTCCACATTTCCTTCCAGATTGTTCGAGTAAAGGAGAAATTTCTGCGAGCCGTGCTTCGTCAGGACATCACTTGGTACGACCTGAACACAAGCATGAACTTCGCGACCAAAGTGTCGGAGTAAGTAACTTTTTACTTTGTACTTAATATTTAGCAAGAAAGAAAATTTCTAAAACAATGCTCCTTGATTTGACAGTCTACATTGACAAGTCCACAGTCTGCGAGGCTTAACAGTTTTGATCATATAAGATGTGTCGTGGAGAATAGAAGATAGACCGAAGACAGAAAATACGTGCTAAGCAAAATCGAACTAGTTTTAGGTTGTTTTTATACTGTTTATGTGTTTTTTGTGTGTTTTGTACTTCACAGTGCCTTGGTGATATAACAGTAATGCTGTGTAACTGATTTGAATACTAAAATAAATAAAGAAAGTATCCTCTTACCCAATTTCATCACATGCATTCGTTAGTTCACTAACTGTTCTTTTCCAGCGATGTGGAAAAATACCGAGACGGAATCGGCGAGAAGATACCAATGTTGGTCTACCTGGTGATGTCGTTCGTGACTGCCATCATGATATCCTTGTGGTACGGCTGGGAGCTCACTCTTGTGGTGCTGTCCTGCACTCCTATCATCATTGCGACTACTGCAGTCGTTGCCAAGGTTACTACCTAAGTCTTTACAAACTTGTATTTAAATATTATATGTCATTTACCAAAGAAAAAATACCGAGGTTTACCAATGCCGGAGGTAGGATTTGAACCCACGGCCTCAGCTTTCGCGGCTAAAGATCGATCATTCGCAGCCCGCAACTAATGGATTCCAATTATCTTGATCAAGTCCTCGATCCATCGTGTGTAGGTTAAAACCATATTTTTTCCCAGGTACATTCATCTCTTACGACACAAGAGTTGAAAGCCTACAGCGTGGCAGGAGTTATTGCTGAAGAGGTGCTCTCGTCAATTCGGACGGTTATCGCTTTTGGGGGAGAAAAGAAAGAAATAAAAAGGCATGTCTGGTTTGTCAATGTACCTCATTATTCGCGTGATTTGCTTATATTGGCCATGATGCTTTCAGACGAGCAGCTTCAATTTACTTATTGCTAGACATAGGTACCTACTTATTGTTGTTAAAGTCTATAGACGTCTACTCACCTGAAAAGGTTAAGATGCAGTTTTTTATTTGACTTCGTCCCTGGCGTCACTACGCCGAATAACCTCGACTTAAATTTATTTATAAATTAGCCATAATAGCGAATGTCTGACAAGATCAGGGGGACTTTGACTTTGGATATATCCTTGAAGATATTCAAAGGATCCCACCGGCTTTGGATTCGCCTGCAGGCCCACCACGTACTTTGAAGTTCAGAAATTTCGAGCATTTGGCTCTGTTAAACTAAAATGAAGTTCGCCGTAGTAAGCCAGAGAAATATAGATAGGTACCTCAATCGCTTTATCTCATGAGGAGGTAGATGACCATCAGCGAAACGCATGTAAAGCAAAATATTATTGTTATTATTAGGTGCGTTTATATATTATGTGCCTTTTACAGATATGAGATCCTTTTGGATCCAGCCAAAAAGACAGGAATCAAGAAAGGCATGTACTCCGGCATCGGGAGCGGGGTCATGTGGTTGATCATATACGCCACGTACTCCTTGTCGTTTTGGTATGGCGTCTGGCTGATATTGTCAAGCCGTCACGAAGCCACGCCGACGTATACGCCTGCTGTGCTGATGATTGTAAGTTTCAGCCCTCATTAGAGCATTCCATGGGCTGTCCCGTACAAACGTGTTATATTCCGATAATTTGAGTTTTCTTCAGAGTTATTAGTTAATATAATATATAGTATATTTCTTACCACGATCTATGCTAAAGGTGCGGCTCCACCGACGCGGAGCGGAGCGGTGCTGTGCAAAATTGACCAAATACATTCTTCAAATTCGAATTCGAAACACTGTGATGCCGTCTCATTGGCCGAGCCCCACAGCTCCGCTTTGCTCCGCGTTAGTGGAACCGCACCCTAATGCGATTCAGTTGAGGATATAATCTGATCCGCGATGTGTCAGTTCCATAAAATAACTGTCAAAATCTGACAAGCCGAACCAAATTGAATTGCATTTAAGAGATCACGGTAGCCCCCAGTATGCTTAGCACGTGATTGGTATGTCAGTATGTCGCCGCGAGATAGATTTTCGATCTTTTACCAACTATATGAATAAAAGAGGGATGGATAGTCTATCTCGCGGCGACATACTGTCGCACTAATCCTGTGCTAAGCCTACAGGTATGCAATTATTGTATTTTTTATCAAATTCCAGATATTCTTCAGTATCCTCCAAGGAGCACAAAACGTAGGCCTCACATCGCCCCACCTCGAGGCTATCTCGAGCGCCCGCTCCTCAGCGGGCTCCATATTCGAAGTCCTGGACAGGAGACCAGGCATAGACAGTTTGTCTAACGACGGCGAGAAACCAGAATTTAAAGGAGATTTAGAGTTGAAAGATGTTTACTTTAGATATCCGGCGAGAGCTGATGTCAGTGTAAGTACTACACAGTCGCCATCATATGAAGGGTCCACGGAAAAAACATGTTCAGTGCCTAAAAAAATCAGGGCAAATTCACACCTTATTCTGCTAAAAG
The DNA here is from genome assembly GCA_025490895.1 of Thaumatotibia leucotreta. Taxonomy (NCBI): domain Eukaryota; kingdom Metazoa; phylum Arthropoda; class Insecta; order Lepidoptera; family Tortricidae; genus Thaumatotibia; species Thaumatotibia leucotreta. The sequence goes on along the minus strand of JALPQI010025967.1, from coordinate 959 downwards.
TAAGGTGGTTTTTCCTTTTGTGATTTGAATTGACTAGACACGTTCTTTCCGTGAACCCTTCAAATATACTCGTACCTAGGGCGTGCAATGCCAGGATTCAAATGTAGGTATGCGATCACGGGATTCCATAATGATAATGACAAATCCCGTGATTGCATGCATAGTTTCCGTTATTCTATTTGTAAGCGTATCTGATCGTGTGGTCTTGTACCGTTCGTCGACATATGGTCATAACGGATGACCAGCGCTGGCCTTGCCAGCATTAACGCTGAGTTGTGATTGTGACTATCTCGTGAGAATGATTTTTTTTTGTTTTTGATTATATATCCGTTAAAGTCAGGAATAAATGTTTCTTTCTTTTTTCAATAAAATAGGTACGAATAGTCTTTGAGGCCATGAGATATCGTCTGTCGCTTTAACCTCCTGCCGCTTAGACAATAAAATTTGCCAGTGAATTTGAATCAGTGTAGGAAATAAAAAAGAATTTCTTTTGTTTGAGGTGACCTGTTAATAGGCCTTTGGGTGGCTAGAGATTAATCCTGCGCTATCTCTACAGGTCTTAAACGGGATCAACCTAAAGATCCGCCCCAACGAGACAGTAGCCCTCGTCGGATCCAGCGGCTGCGGCAAGTCCACCGTCCTCCAACTACTCCAGAGGATGTACGTCCCTGACTCCGGCTCCGCGTCGGCTTCGGGCCACGACCTGCGTAACGTGAACGTGAGGCATCTGAGGAACCATATCGCAGTAGTGGGTCAGGAACCGGTGCTGTTCGCTGGCACTATTATGGATAATATTAGGTGAGTATAAATAGAAGGTGCCCGTGAGGAAAGGGAAAAATTTTAACACCATATTCCTGAGACTAAAAGAAGCAAAAAATGTTAAGTGAGTTTTGGTCAAATCTGCAAAAAAATATATTTTTTTTTAAGTTTTTTTTTTGATGTTTTGAATGCCTCAATAC
>JALPQI010025966.1:0-14049 GCA_025490895.1 Thaumatotibia leucotreta | reverse complement strand
CCTTCATATTTACCGTACTTTTCATCGCCATAAAACACAACATAAATATCAAGAGTTGCCTGATGAAACCTGATAAGTTGAACAACTATATGATACTTACATGAGGTTGTCATTTGAATGAATAGCTCTCGACTTATCGGGTTTCCCCAGGCAAATCTCGATATTTTCTATAATATATCGATAACATATGTCATATCGGCAGTCGATAAAAGAATAGTACATTGTGCATCAAGGTACGTAAGTACGGAATTACTAACGAGAGTGTTAGAAGCCCGACGCCGTTAGGCGGAAGGCTTTTATGACTCGAGTTAGTATTCCGCTTACCGACCGATGTTTTTCATCACACTTGCCAACCAAAAAATAAGTTTTAAGACATTACATTATTAAATGACGAATTAACTGACATTTCTATTACTCCCTAGGGAATTTCACTTTTCTATTACTCCCGCTACACGCGCAAGCAATGGCGCGGTTAGACAGCAAGTGTGATGAAAAAGTCCCTAAACAGCTCAAAAATGCTACTAGAACTCCAGTTTTGGAACTGAATAGTTGTATAGGCTGTCCCAAAAATAACGCAAGATTTAAATGTAATGAAAAAGCATACTTTTTTCGACCAATTCTATTTTTTTTTCTTGCCACACGTCAAGGAGACCGGGGCTGCTGGGCGATTTGCAATTATAATACTTAATCCTATTCTTTGTACTTTATGATTAAATCAAGAAATAAGAAAGTCAAACAAGAAATAAGTATTTTTCATCGATTTCCAATCTTGCGTTATTTTTGAGACACCCTTTAGTATACTGACCATGATGGCCCTTAGTCCGCGAGCGCCGGTCTTGCGTTCCATGGCGAGCGCAGCTACAGCGCGTAACGCAGCATCGCTGAATGTTAGCTCGCATTTATCCATCGCGAATAGTAGCTTGTATTGGTTCACCTGCACAAGAAACGTTCGCTACAGTCACAGATGTCATATACAGTGTGTGTCTACGACCCGGGCTTTTACGAAAATGAGTAATAGGAGCATTCCATGAAAACATCTACTTTTTGTCGCTTACGACACACTATGGTAGCTACCCTAATAAAATATGCTAGCTGTTAGGAAACACTGTCAATCTTAAAGCCTTGATATGTTATTATTATGCCGTAACTCAGTTTACTAATTTAATTTTTCAAAAGTATTGAAAAGACAGTGTCGCTTACGACATGTTTTCATGGAATGCTCCAATAATACGCATTACTAGCAATCGTTTTCAAGTATCATCATTTGACAAATTATTAAATTAACCATACAATTAATTTTATTTCCTCCGAACGATCAATGTAACGCGTGTACTGCTTAGTTTATGAGTGGCTGCGATCTGTGATTGTGAAAGGCAAATTAACGATCCATTTTGAAGTACATTGCTTCTCAATTAACTTTTCTTAGAAAGTTAATTACTTTTAAAATTAGCATTTTGAATCGAATAATGTTCACGGTTTGGCTAGAAACCTGCATCGCATTCCTCGGTATCAGTAAAAGCCAGTAATCGTAGACACACACTGTATACCATAGATCAAGCAAACGTATCTACTTAGCGTGTCAAATGAACTCAGTAAAATCTACTGAGTTGTCCGTTTTAATCGCAGCTTGCAGCTTTCGGGCGTCAAATTTTATAAGTTGAAGTGAACAAAAACATTAATAATGCCTCCTTATGTAATATTAATTGAAACAACGCTAAAAATATGAATACTCAAGGGCCTGAGACATTTAAAATCATAGGCAAGTAACAACTTCAGTACAAAATATGACACGCTCGGCCGCCATACAAATGAATGAACTTGTTTCTTCTATCCAAATCTAATTCTGCGGCTACAGTTAACTGCAGAATTAGGCGGACTAAACTGACAGCTCGGTGATACCAGTAACAGGGAAAATAAAATAAATATCATCAAACATATGCACAATACAATTTCGGCAAATGAATGTTAGACACAATAAGCATTAGGATGAATAATGTTTCGGATAAACGACTTTAGGCGCAAAAACTTAGACACATGAAAAATATGCGAAATAATAATTCGGTGAAACAATTTTCGACGTAAAATTCTTATGCGACAAAATATTCGGAACAATACTTTTATGCGATTCAATAAAATGTTGTTGTTGTTGTAATTCCTAAGGCACCCCGGAGGTGCATAGGGCCTCCACAAGATCCTTCCACGCTTTCCTGTCTTGAGCAACCTTCTTGGCTTCGCTCCAGGTCAGACCCACGGCTCGCAATTCGCTCTCCACGCTTCTTTTCCATGTGTGTACAGGGCGACCACGAGCTCGTTTTCCACCTTGAGGCCTCCACTCAAAGGCGATACTAGCGAGGTTCGTTGCTCCTCTTCGAAGAGTATGCCCGATCCATCTCCACTTCCGCTGCGCTACTTCTTGGGCGATTGGAATCTGACGGCACAAGTTCCACAAATCCTCGTTCCTTATCGTTTTCGGCCAGAATATGCGGAGGATCGAACGAAGGGACTTATTGACAAACACTTGTAACTTGTGTGTCAGCCCTTTAGTCACTCTCCACGTTTCACAGCCGAAAAGCAGCACTGACTTCACGATGGATTCGAAGAGGGAGATTTTAATGCGGCGAGTAAGCACATTTGAATCCCAGACTGGTTTTAGTTGAGCAAACGCAGCTTTTGCCTTCTTAATCCTACTCTCGACGTCTTCGTCCGTACCTCCCCGACAGGTTATTGTACTTCCGAAATACACGAACATTGAGACTGATTCCAGGCGGTCGTTCATGAGCCACAAAGGTTCCACGCAATCAGACTTCACCCGCATGTCAACTGTTTTGCGTCGGTTGATTCGTAGGCCAATAACTTCAGCTTCCCCTTGAAGGCTTTCAAGTTTAGCTTTAAGATGGGCCAGAGATGGCGAAATCAGCACGATGTCATCAGCGTAGTCAAGGTCTTCTAGTACCTTCGTAGCCCAGTTGATGCCTCTTGGTGTTACGATCACTTTCCTCGTGACGTCATCGAGAAGGATCACAAACAGCAGGGGCGATAGTAAGCATCCTTGCTTCACACCGGCCGTTATGCTTATAGGCGCTCCCATTTCCTTATCATGCATCACTCTGCATGTACTTCCTTCATACAGACAACGAATGATGCGGATTATGCACTCGGGTATGCCCCTGCGACTAAGGCTGGACCACAAATCTGACGACATCCAAGTCTCCCTTGATGGTTTCGTGTATCCGAGCACCTCTACACCGGCTTTCGTATAGGCAGTGCGGATCCGGCCCCAGGTTTCATCTATCTGCTCATCTTCATGTATCTCTAGAAGTTCGTACTGATTCCGGAGACATAGGCGAAATTCAATAAAATAGTGATAGGTAAATGTGGATACAGAAATATCGATACTTGTACATTTCGGACATGTGGGTTACGCATACACGATTACAAACAGTAATGTTTCACAGTGTTTCCAAATCGCTTGGGACCGGACATTGCTTTAAGGCTTGGCTAATTGACGTAGCTTGATATTAAAATTCTAAGATACCCCGTCAATTCTTTATGGAATTAGAGAAACAAAACACCAAAATCGACATTTTCCGGTAAGGGCTGAAATAGAAAATAAATCATTTTTCGATGGTCGTGCATTTGTTAAATAGCACACAGTACATATAATTTAAATCCGAGGCGATTTGGAAACACCGTGCGTTTCGATTTACTTACAAAGGGTAATATTTCCATATTGGGTATATATTTTTTTAATATTTATTATTATACTTACAATTTTGCCACGTTTTTAAATCAGATATTTCCAATTAGCGGCCCCAACGAAAATTTCTAGGATTTGTCTCTGTTATTCTAATGAAGCCTTCGTAGGAATGACAGGGACAAATTCTAAATTTACGATAGGCAAAACAGATGCTGTTTTTATCTCATCTATCAATCAACTATCAATTATGTTCATGTTGTAATTATATACTATAATCACTTTCAATGGAAATAGTACATTGTGTATTAAGGGCGGTAAATAAGAAATTGTCATAATTCTTGTACCGCCCGTGGCACACAAAATGTTTTTCATCACACCTGTGACGCAAAAAAAGTAAATGAGACAATATATTTTAACAAAACTACTCTAAAATGGTCTAAATCATTTCTCAAAATCAGGGATGACTTATAATTTTTATAACAGAAATCCCGGCGCGGCGCTAGTGCGACGTAATGTTGTATGAAAATCCTTGATTGCCCTAGGGCGTACTGACGCATCTACGGCGCGCATCGCCGCAGCGCATTGACGCATTTACCGAACAGGTGTGATGAAAATAATGTACGCGAAACCGTAGTCGACATTCTCGTGGAACCACAAGGAATAAATAAAAAAGAATTTACCATCGCGTTCTTAGGCTCCGTCAGTATCCGCACCAAAAGGTCCTGATTGAGAGAGTGGAAGGGCACCAGAACTGGAAAACGACCCACGAATTCCTGCAATAAGAAAATAAAATAGAAAAAACTTCATTCATATGTACGAAATATTATTTGATATTCTCAAGTGCTTTACGGTGAAGGAAAACATCGTGAGGAAATCTGCATACACCTGCGAAGAAAAGGGTGTATGTGAAGTCCCCAACAAATACAGGGCCAGCGTTGGGACAACGTAAAACAGGCACGTTTGATGTCGAGTTGCGGAAGAAATAGCTAGAATACCATAATAACAATAATATAAATAACAACATGTTTATTCATAGAATTATAAATTCAATTCACACAATCGCTCCCGGTACTATTTCATATTCTGCCGATTTAATTCATTAGGTACCTGAATTAATTATGGACATTATGGTAATTTAATAATAATTTGGAATATTTATTTTATTTCTAATTTTTTATTTTAATTGTTAGATGCATAATTTTGTTTTCTAAAATGACTCAAATAAACAATCGATGCCAATTAGAATTCTGTTGCTCAGTTTGACAGACTCAATTGATAAGTTATTTCGACATGTGTCATTTCGATCGTATTTTATTTAGGCATTTGAATTTTATTAGGCACAATATTATTATTCTGGTAATGGACCAAAAAATAATGAATAACACTGTGTTAGTCACTACGAAAGACCGATTCAAAGTACTGGAAAGCTAAACAGGTTAAGTTGTCATTAAATAAATAATTAAAATAAAATAGTACATAAGTGCGAAAAACAGGAAATCCGAAACGAGTGGCGATGTTTTAAAACACGACCGAAGAGAGTATTTTAAATCGACACGAAGGACGAATTTCCTTTTTGCACGTGTCTCGTACGACGTTTTTGAGTACAGGAGGCCCTCCAAAGTTTTGGACCTGACGTAAAATGACACACTTCTCGCACTAGAGCCTAAAAAGTACACCCAACTTCGGTGGGTTTCGGTGGGTTTCGGTGGGGTTCGGTGGTTTAGTACAGCCATCTGTACTGAAAAACGTGGAACGAGATACGTGAAAAAACGAAATTCGTAACTCGTGTCGATTTAAAACACTCCCTATTGGTCGTGTTTTAAAACATCGCCACTCGTTTCGAATTTCATGTTTTTCGCACTAGTGTCGTAATGTACTATTTTCAAAAAAAAAAAAAAACAAAATAAAACGGTCGTTTTCGAAGTACAGCCACCAATAGACACCAATAGTATCTTAGATCACAAAAGCTGCAAAATATAGGACACGCTCTTTTGTCAAAGTCGCTCTAAGGCTGTGTCAGATATTTTGCTTGTCGTTCCTCAGCTGCGGCGTATATACAGTGTGTTACGTTACCATGACCCAGGCTTTTACGAAAATGGGTAATAATACGCATTACTGGCAATCGTTTTCAAGTATTAAGAGTTGACAATTAACTGTGCAATTATTTTTATTTCGTTCGAACGATCAATGTAACGCGTGTACTGCTTAGTTGTCAAACGTTGCGAGTAGCTGCGATCTGTCATTGTCAAGTGCCAATTAACGATTTATTTTGAAGTACATTGCTTCTCAATTAAGTTTTCTTAGAAAGATAATTACTTTTAAAATTAGGATTTTTAAACAAATAATGCACATGGTTTGGCTAAGAATCTGCATCTCAATCCTCGGTTCAAATAAAAGCCTGCATCATGTTAACACACTGTATAGGTGACGTTACTTTGCTTGAACCTTGCGCAGCCAGCCGTCTCGCTCGTCGTTCTCCAAGGCCGCCGCCTGAGGACGTATATATCAGTCACGTTACCGGGATCATGCCGAAGTCGATGAGGTCCCTGGCTTGAACCTTGCGCAGCCAGCCGTCTCGCTCGTCGTTCTCCAAGGCCGCCGCCTGAGGACGTATATATCAGTCACGTTACCGGGATCATGCCGAAGTCGATGAGGTCCCTGGCTTGAACCTTGCGCAGCCAGCCGTCTCGCTCGTCGTTCTCCAAGGCCGCCGACTCTAGCGGAGACGCGTCCGCCGCCGCCGCCTGAGGACCGATATACACGTCTTAAGTAATTCGGTTTAAACTATCATGAATCATATTCGACAGTGAAATATGATTAAACGATTTATATAAATTTATATAAAAACCTCCTTATTGTACAGTTGACGTCAAATATATAATTACGGTTACAGCGCCAAAAATATATTTACACGACTTATCTATATAATTAGGCATTAAAACTCGAGTGTGGGTTTATGAAACGAGCCGAAGTCGAGTTTCATAATAGCATCACCTTCATTATGTACAGTCACATCTACTATTATAGATATAATGAAATCACCTGTAATGCAGCCCGTCGCCCTGATTTCGCGTCCCAGGCACCGAAGCCGAGATACTTCTCGTTATTACGTCGCTGGACTAGCCTGTCGACAAAATAAATACATATAATATATAATTCACATTCTCAACCTCTCAGTCCATCGCTGGACTTAGGCCTTTACCATTAAGGTGGAAGTACCAGTGCGTAACATGTTAATAGAGAATATTTATTTCATCATCATATCAGCCGAAAGACGTCCACTGCTGAACATAGGTTTCCCCCAAACACTGCCACAATGACCGGTCCTGCTCCACCCGCATCCAGCGGACTCCTGCGACCTTCACCAGGTCATCAGTCCACCTTGTGGGGGGCCTACCCACGCTACGCCTTCCGGTATGTGGTCGCCACTCGAGAAACTTCCCGCCCCAACGGCCATCGGTTCTACGCGCAATGTGCCCCGCCCACTGCCACTTCAGTTTAGCGATTCGGAGAGCTATTTCGATTACTTTGGTTCTGCTGCGGATGGTCTCATTTTTAATCCGATCATGCAGAGAGACTCCTAGCATAGCCCTCTCCATTGCCCTTTGGGTGACTTTGAGCCTTCTTATGAGGCCCATTGTAAGCAGCCACGTTTCAGTACCGTATGTCATCACTGCCAACACACACTGATTAAAGACTTTCGTCTTCAAACACTATTACTATTATTTGAATTACAATATTTTGCTCATATATAAATCTACATAAAGTATTGTCATGTATTTTGGGAGAGGAGTTTGTAAGTTTTGTTAAATAGTATTTATTTTATAGGGTCAATATCAATATTTCTCAAAATTGCCAATTTTATTAGTCAACTCCATTGTATGAGTAAGTGTCAGGTGCTATTGCTGGCAGTCCCAATAGATGGCACCTCAGTACAACTTTCAATGTCACATATTGGGACACTGAAAATATTAAATCACACCGTCCTAATAAATGTCAGCCTGTCTTAAAATTATGCAAATAATTTAGATATAAGCTAATTATTTCAAAGTTGGCATATAAACCATTAAAGGCACATACATTTATCTAGTAGTCGATTTTATCTTATCGATGGCAACTCAAGCTATAATGACGAGTATTGGTACAGCGTCGGGTACTAGTACTTCCACCTTATCAGTGATCAAATCTTGGCTTACAATTAGGGTGAACGACCTCTAATGTTATAATTAACATGGATATGCCTGGGTATCTTATCTTATTGGTAGGGCCCTTACGGATACACTTCGACCCATTGGGATCTTTTGTGTAAAATATATACCTATATGCCTGGCTATACTTTGGGGGTATTTCTCAGGTGATAAATAATATGAACAAAATAGTCAATTAAATTGATAACAAATCAATTTATGTATTTTTTTCAAAGGTTTACTTTTTAGATTTGAAACTTTTAGTATGATGTCAACTCATTATCGTGAGTTCTTTCCATCCTGATAGGAGAAAAAATTGTCCCAATGTTTTTTTCCATACCGTTCACAATTTTTCAAGAATATAATAGTAACGAAATTTACATTTCTAAAAATGTATGTAAATTTTGCTATTAAAATTTATCTACTATTAGGATCGAAATAGATCTCGATTCTGAGTACAAATTATATAAAAAATGCCTGTTACAAAAAAGTCTATGTTGAAAAAAAAATTACTTACGGATGCTACCAAACTTTCCCTCAATACTAGGGTTGCCATCCGTCTAGTTTAGAGGGCATCCGGGGAGCGTCCGGGGAAGGTTTCATTTGTAGACCGAGTTTTAACAAATAAATAAATAAAATATGGAAAAAAACTCTAAAATCCGGGGATTTCACGAGTCTTGTCCTGTTTTCCAAATTTTAAAGATGGCAACCCTACTCAATACTAACCTGTCGAGCCCGTTGTACGCGCCGCTAGCCACGAACAGTATATTAGTGGTGTCGACTTGTACCGCGTCTCCCCTCAGCTTGCGTGAGTTCCGCTCGGGGACGGATACTACGGCGCCTTCTAACATTTTCAGCATGCCTTGTTGGACTCCTTCGCCTGAAAAACATTAACCTCTTTATTCACAAGAATATCATCAGTCTATTTCAGGTTATAGGCCTCCCCCAAAGATTGCCACAATGACCGGCGCGCCACCCGCATCCAGCGGACTCCTGCGACCTTCACCAGGTCACCAGTCCACCTTGTGGGGGGCCTACCCACGCTACGCCTTCCGGTACGTGGCTGCCACTCAAGAACCTTCCCGCCCCAACGGCCATCGGTTCTACGCGCAATGTGCCCCGCCCACTGCCACTTCAGTTTAGCGATTCGGAGAGCTATTTCGGCTCCATTAATTTTCATTTACAAAATGGGAACGCGATGTCATCGATAAAAAATCAATTGACTATGTAAAGTTTTCTGAAGGTATGAATATTATATGTTTCCCTGATAGCCGTTGTCTTAACCCTTAAATGCATGGTGTACGAACGATGTATCGTACATAACCAAAACGTAGTTGGTGTTTGAAAACTAGATATGTATATTATGTTCTTAAGGTTAATTTTGCAAGGAAATTTAATGAACTTTCAAACTTATTATTGATTCATTGGCGTAACTGTTTTAAAAAAAACTTACATGTGTTTATAAGCAAGATGGCGGAAATTTGTTTTCGTTGCGTGCGTTTAGCAGTTTTTAACTAAGTAAGAAATTATTTTTTATTGAAATTTTGTAATTCATACCATAACGATTTTACAATTACTGAATTTAATATACTTTTCAATCTAAAAGTAAATAATATCATGCACGATTTTGGAAAAATGGATAATGTATGATATATCGAAATTTTGGTTAGTAGTACAAATTCCACCCAAAATATGTCCACAGATTTTTTTTCTATTTTTCTCGTGCTTGCGACGCCATTAGGTATGCACATTTGTTTTTGGAACGAAAAGGAAAAATCTTGCATTTAAGGGTTAAGGTTCAAGAAAATGTGGCTCTTTTATTTTTAAGTACAATAATTTGTTAACAATTTTTTGGTTACTTTGGTTCTGCTGCGGATGGTCTCATTTTTAATCCGATCACGCAGAGAGACTCCTAGCATAGCCCTCTCCATTGCCCTTTGGGTGACTTTGAGCCTTCTTATGAGGCCCATTGTAAGCGGCCACGTTTCAGTACCGTATGTCATCACTGGCAACACACACTGATTAAAGACTTTCGTCTTCAAACACTGCGGAATATTGGACGAAAATATGTGTCGTAGCTTCCCGAACGCTGCCCAACCGAGTCGGATTCGACGATTGACCTCTTTCTCGAAGTTGGACCTACCTAACTGGATAGTTTGTCCTAGGTATATATATTCGTCTACAACTTCGAGTGTAAAGTCTCCGATTATTACGGGAGTTGGTGCTACATGGGAATTCGACATGATTTTCGTCACAGAGGGGCAGGTTATATTCTTCGGTCTTCTGTATAACCTGGCGAAGCGTATGGATGTGGTCTACGGTACTAAAGCCTCTTCGGAAACCGGCTTGTTCGGGAGGCTGGAAGTCATCAAGCCTGCGTGCAAGACGATTCGTAATGACTCTTGAAAACAGCTTATAGACATGGCTCAGAAGTGAGATGGGTCGGTAGTTCTTCAATAAAGCGTTGTCACCTTTTTTGAAGAACAGTACCACCACACCTCTGTTCCATGCCTTTGGCGTTCTCCCTTCCAGTAAGACGGAATTGAACAACTTCTGAAGGGCCGTAAGGATCGGTTTACCACCCGCCTTCAGAAGCTCAGCTGTAATTCCGTCCTCCCCAGGCGCCTTGTTATTTTTGAGCTGTTCAAGAGCCATTCTAATCTCGCACAAGCTGATGTCCGGGATGCAGTGGCGGCTGCTGACTTCCAGAACCGGTGGTGCACTTAGTATAGTTAGTATGGAAAATAATGTCGTAATTAAAAAATGCAATTTGCACATTTATTTTCACACATACAGGTTTTGACTAAAATATTATTTTATTTGCTTTACCTACAGTTTTAATTTTGTAATTATGCTAATTAGAAAATTAAGAAATTCCGTGTAATAATAACAAACAGACAACAAGTGCAAAGATATTACGCCTCTCCGGCCGATGCGCGCCGCCTCGTGTCTAGTCGGGAAATTCCGAAAGTCATCGGCACCGCCCAGTCGGGACGGCGCTCCAAATTCGCATATTTCTTCATACAGTTTGTACGTAGCATCTTCCGTCTCACGCGCCAGAGGTGTTTACACGATTCCCATACAATTTCGACTTGATGACGAGTGCGCTCCACCGAGCGCACGGATGACCTTTATTAGTACGTTCGAAAAAAATAGTTTAAAGGACTTCGCCATAGGGAACTGTTCCATAGATTTGTTTTAATATGAAAATAAAAATATAGGAGTGTCGTATGGGTACATATTTGAAAATGTTTATTGATGACGATTCTGTTAAATTTTATGGTAGTGCAGCGCACGAGCGCACTTAAGGTACAGCCGCCACTGCCGGGATGTCTTCTGTATAGTGTCTGGTCAGTCTAGCTCTGAGGTCTTCCGCTAGATCAACTTCGGGTCTGCTAGTTGACGTGTACAGCTGTCCATAAAAACTCTCTATCTCAGTCAGCAGCTCAGATCTGGATGTAACGATTCTACCATCCTCAGTCTTTAATTTGGCGAGCTGGCTTTGTCCAACAGACAGATCCCTTGCAAAAACTTTAGAGCCCTTGTTCCGCTCGATGGCTTCTTCTATACACTTTGGTACGGAATTGGCGCATATCGCGTTCCAGGGACTTAGAGATCTGTCTGTTGAGCTGCTGGTATAAAGTCGCATCAACTGAGGATTGTAGAACCAGTTCACTCCTTTTTCCATTAGTTTCTGAGTGGAGTCTGAGAGCTTTCTGGTCTTGTTTGTCCGTTGGGCCTTAAAAAACTTAGACCCAGCGCTATGGACAGCTTCCACAAACCCGTCGTTGTATACGTCCACATCATCGCCTAGGCAATCGAAACGGTTTTGGAGTTCCAGCTGAAAGCTCTCGGGGTTTTGGAGATGGAGTGCAGGACGGAGCGTAGACTTCATCAGTCGCGAGCGTTCTAGCTTAGGACATATTCATTCAACGTGCCTCTTACCAGGCGGTGATCGCTACCGGTTTTAACCGTACTGATCACAGAAACATCGTTGAATATATGTCTCTTCGTCGACATGATGAAGTCGATCTCGTTTTTAGTTGCACCGTCGGGACTCATCCAAGTCCATTTTCTGTGCTCGCGTTTCTTAAAGAAGGAGTTCATCATGTAGAGTCCCTCCTTCTCCAAGAAACCAGCCAGCAGATGGCCCCGGTGGTCCCGACGTCCAACCCCAAATTGCCCCACCCTCAGCTCGTCACCATCTCTCTTGCCCAGTTTCGCGTTGAAGTCCCCCATAACAACGGTGAAGTAGGTTCTGGAGCTATGCATGGCTTTTAAGATATCATCATACATAGCCTCCACCTCGCCGTCGGAGTGTGTCGAAGTCGGCGCGTACACCTGTATGACCTTCAGCGAGTATCTCTCAGATACTCTTGAGTATAAGGTACGCCACCCTAGCCGACACACTCTCGATCTTCACCACGTTGTTCATGGGGGGTAGTTGCCATAATCGCCACGCTTGGCATGCGGGTTGGCGATCGCAGTGTCTCCACCGCACTTTAGGGATGCTGCTGCCCATCCCCCGGTGGTCTTGGTCGTAGTTTTCAGACATACCCGGGTCATACATACCCGGGTCATGACATTGATTATTTCTGTAAAAACCCGAAAAAAACGGAAAAACCGAAATTTTCATACATTCTCGAACAAAAACAGTTGATTTTTTCCAACATTTTCAACGAGGTATGCATATTAATCAGGGATGTAACGGATGTGTTTTAACGGAAGCGGAAGCAGAAGTTTTGAATTCAGTTTAACGGAAGCAGAAGCGGAAGCGGAACCGAAAACAGAAACGGAACCAGAAACGGAGCTCGAGTGAGAGCTAAGTAGCCGACATGTTAAGGGTAGGTAGAGAGATGGCAAGCGGAGAAATTAACGAATGGCAGGTATAATAGTGTTACGCCGGTGGCATGATAAAAAGTACAAATCGGTATATAGCTAAATTTCCCATAGGAGTGAAAGAGAAAGCACTATTAGATAGAGCCAGCACGAGAGAATGTTCTAGAAGGATGTGAACGAGATAGCTATAGAGAGAACATTCTGGACGGGTGTGAGAGAGAAACCTGTAGAAAGTAATACTCTAGAATGTTCGCGCACAGTCCACACGGACCGACCTAACTCGGGAACTTTCTAGAGTCATCTCGAACTTTGTAGATTTGAGTGGCTTGTATAAAAACCCAGCATGCCCCGGTCGAGGGAGTAGTTTCAATTGAGACAGCGAAGAGATAACATTAAGAGCGAAGACTGCGATTCTATCGGCGAGTTTGAGAGTGTAAAAGTGAACCAGTGTGACGAGTTAAGTGTGTGATTAGTGTTGTAGCTAAGTGTTTGTTCTTTTTATTAGTAATTAAAGTATCAGTTTTAATTAGTGGCTTATTTATACATTTTCTAAAGAAAACCCACCCCACGAACGTAACCATAGGTACACAGGTGACTACCTCTTGGTATAGGATGTACGCCGTTCATCTCCCACCGTCGCACTGTGGTCCCGCGCCCTAAGAAGGGCGGTCATAGGCATTTCGCGCAGTTAACAGCTGCATTAATGCATGCCAAAGCATGTAATTATGAAATATTATAGTAAATTACAGTTAAATAAACAAACTATAGTACTATAACGATATTTTATTAGGTTTATAGAACTATAGTTTGTAACAGTAACAGTACTAGAGCACTTAAATTATATCGGTAAGAAAATAAAAATAAAGTAATAATTACAATTATATATTTAAACTAATTACATCTAATTTAAACGAATTACTGTCCTGAATGATTATCTTATTACATTTTAAATAGTTCTACCTGTAATTAAATTAGTGTATACAATTAAAATATAGAATCTACGTGTCGCCTAATGAACATCTCTCCTTATGACTTGTAATAATTCATAACTAGTTATAACAAATTTTACTGCATACATGATTGCTTATATTCGCTATGCCCGGTACTCCCATCAAACCCCCATTTCTCTATTTAAACAAACTCGTTAGTGAGATCAATATTTTTAACATTTTTTCGTGATTCTAGTATTCTGCATGTTGTATGGTCCAAAAATATTGTGATTATATTTCGGCAGATGATTCCGTAACATATACGTAACTCACTGATGGATAACACAGCTTTTTAGCCTCCAACTTTTTTTGATAGGATGGTAACGCATTCGGAAAC
>JALPQI010025965.1:0-17211 GCA_025490895.1 Thaumatotibia leucotreta | reverse complement strand
CCTAAAAGCTAGCCATGATCTCACAAATTTTAATTAATTATCACGAACTACACTGTGTGAGGTACATGTTATGTTTCAAACAATAGCGTGACATTGTTACTTACATTTAAAAGCCAAACACGGCGTTGACGTGTTAAGGTTGTCCCTTTTTATAAATAAATACGGAGAAATTTTTTCTTGAGACACACACAACGTTCAGTTATTTGCAAATTCGACAACAACACAATGTTGCTGTTCTAAAAAAACATAAAAATGGTTGCCAATATCAAAGACTTTATAACAGAGATCCGTATTTTTATAGTAACGTACACGGTCGTGACACAAAAACTACTCACACTTTTTATTCTGACGGAAATCATAAATAGTAATGGTTATTAAGATTTCTATAGTATTATCTTATAAATCAAACATTAACCTTGCATAAATGCTGTAATATTTTGCGTGAGAATTTGACAATGCACCAGAAAAAAATATTATATTTTCGAATTCGGCAATCTCACACAACACGGTCCGTGACATTTTGGGGTTAGTAATTTTTTTTTATAGCTGGCTAATAACTTTATGGCAAAAATGATGCTATGACATGATATTGGTGGTAATTTACTACGTGAATTAATACACACTTTATATATTTTCCCACAAAATATAGTCGATTCTTACATATCACAGTAAAAAATGTAAGAATAAGAATCACCCCAGTGAACCAATTCCTAAAGAAAAACCAATTATAAATGCATTACCATTATCTCATTGGGTTCACTTGTAATAGTTGTAATAACGGATCAATAAAATGTTGCAAATTGAATTTTAACTTGTTTTTCTAGCAATGTATATTGATACTTTTTTTGTGCTTAGTCACAATTTAAACATTGTGACATCTTTAAGTTATATTGAGATTTAGCGCTCAGACCTTCGTCATGAATATATTGGTGTTTTAGGATGCCGAAATTCTAATCTCACATCTCCTAAGCTAGTACTTGAAATAATCACTATTTTCGATGAACTCTCGCGTCTCCGTTTGGTAATTGTTTTATTTTTTTACAACAATTGATACGACACTGGCTAGTCAAATAAACACGCTCAAAATAAATCTGACATCCAATCATAAAATTAAACTAGGTTTTCGATAGATAGGATATTTTTACTTTTTTTTTTACTTACGACTTACGATACAATTGTGTCTTATTTATCACCTTTATCGTGCAAGACCCAATTAAATCCAGACTTAATTCAAGGCATCCTGCAGTGCAAAAAATATAATAAATAAAAATATCTGGTGTAATAGGGTGGGCGTTTAGGAAATCGGTGCCCTATAAAGTGTTATATATTCTTGACTTTCTGACGATGGTTTCAATATTAGGGTGCACGCATGTGTGGCGTGCAAGTCGTGCAACGTCGGTAGCTTCGTCCACACAAACTATGTTTCATCCGAGGAAGCGTCGGCTGCCAAGGGCGCCGGCCCTACGTAGCGGTATGACGAGTTTCCATACATTACATCAGCACAAACAAATATAGCCGAGCTGACTTACATTTGACGAAAATTGACTAGGAAATCGACTATAAATTTAAAAATATAAATTTTATGGCGCAAACTTCGTTTATAATGCGAGTTACGTAGGTATTTGCAGTTTACTGAAATATGTAAAAGTAGGTATGTATGTTTTCATGATATTTGCGTTTATTCGATCGAAATGTTTTTATTGGATCTTTCTAAAATCAGTGGCTGGTTAGCCAAGCAAAACCGATAAAAATTGTTTGTATTATTTCCCGTGTTTGAAAATTATTGATATTTGCTGTTTACAAACAAAATAACTGCTCGCTAGTATCGGCTAGCATCGTGAATAAGTACTTCAAAATGAAGCCAAATATTTATTTATTCACGCAGACGCTCGTCTGCTCAGACGAGAGTTTGAAGACGTTGTATTTTCAATAAAAGTAATAAATTTAGATACGGAAATGGAAATATGTGAGCTAATTAGTAAAAACGTACCATTTTGTCACTTGCTATAAAAGCGCTTAGACATTTAATTCATATAAATGTACAATTCCTGTACTGGTTTTGGGATAAAACAATTGACGGTACAACTAGGTTCCCCTGTCTATAGCCCTATGCAATCAAATCGTAACATAGATTTATAAAAGTTGTTAACTTTTGACCACCGAGTGGACAACTTTTCTTTTTCGTACTGACAATAATCCAAAAACGTCAACATGTGGAATCAGCGGGAAATCTGTCAAAACTTATGGTACCGTTTGGAATTGACGTTTAACTTTACGTTAACTTTTATCCATTTCACTCGTAGGCACTAATGCCGTGCGAGCGTGATGGATAGAAAGTAAGCTGCCTATCGAAACATACCTAGCTACCTATCGGCGTTAAACTCGTGTTATAGTTGCCGATTTCTAAGAATTAACTTTTGACAGTTTTGAAATGAGCTTTATATATATATGACGTTAAGACTATCGGAAAAATGGGGGGTTCTACCCAGGTATTAATAAAAGTCAAAGTCAAAGTTTATAAGTTTCATTCTTAAAAATCAGCAACCTTTTTCAATAGAAGTCACTATAGTTCGGGAAATATTAATTGACCGTCTGTTATCTTACTTACGACCTTTTGTTTTGCATTAACATTCACTAAACAATAAGCAGTCTAGCACTTTTCTATTGTTAATGATGCAAAAAAAGGTCGTAAGTAAGATAAGAGTCGGTCAAATTATATTTCCCGAACTATACCTATTAGCTAATATAGCTGCTGACTTCTAATGAAAATGGCAGTTGTTACTGCATGGTTACAGATAGTGCAAACTAAAAATAGCTGCGATATACCGAAAGTCTCGTCTCAACAAGTGCAGCTTTAGAAAGCGCTTGAAGTTTTCTTGCGAACCGGTTCATTATCGGCTCCCGTTTCACGCGGCCGCTGTCACTTTAACATCAACAGATGAAGTGTTGTCACTGACATGTCCTTTATCTTATTCTACATTGTAACATTTAGTGGAAGAAAACATCCATTTCCCTCACGTTTGATTAATTAAGCATCGGCAATTATAGATTATATTAACTTATCAATTTCTCATTAATTAATTAGGTAAGATTAGTTACATATATTTGCTGCGTAGAGTAATAAATAGGTGAAGTAAATCACGTGCGTATACTCAACTAATTGGAAACGTAGGGCAGGGCCTAGGCCGCTCTAAAACAATGTCAAAATAACATGTAGTAAGAAATTTCTTATAATTTGATTTACAGCATCACTTAGACATAGTTCCCTAGAGACTTAGGATGACAATTAATAGAGAATAGAGAATTAGGATGACAATTAATTGTTGTAAATATGGTGGACAAAAAAACGTGCATTCCCGTTACCTGTGGGGTTTTGGGACTCAGAATGGCCCCTAGAAAGTTTTTGGAAGTTTCAGAAAATTCGATAAAAAATTTAAATCACTTCAAATAGTACGTAATAGGTAGTAATTTATTATACTACTACTTTTGAAATATTTTGAAATGTATAAAATAAAACAATCCTCTAGCTTTCTAAATTCTCACTATCAACGGAAATGCACTAACTTTTTGGCTAGTCTGTATAGATTTCGTGAAGTAAATGTGTCTGGATGTTCAGGATGATTGTGTGCGCTATTTCCAACCACAAAGTGAAAGTGAAGATCCTCAAATAGCTCCCGGCGATCACGCGCTCGCCCTTGTGCGTGGGTTCGTATTTATTTTCTTTGAATGACTCGAATTGAGCGCTCGATTGAAGTATTTATATTAATATCTTAATCATAGCTATTATTTTTTGTGTACAAATATAACTAATACATAAATGTAAATGTGAAAATAAAAAATCTACCATACCGACTAGACTCTTAAGTGAGTATAATGGATATTACCTGTTTGTTTGCCCTGCTGTACTATTACATATTCAAACTACGATTTGATATAAATGTTCTGTGACGTGTTTTCTGTATTCGTACTCATTAAACTTTAATCTTAATTAACTTAAATTCTGGACAGTACTGTTCCAAAATTATGCCATGTATTTTTTTTCCCCAATTTTAAATAATATACTAAGGACATTTTTCGATTAAATAAAATTTGATAAAATTATGGGATAGACATATATACGCACAAGATAAAATATCTGGTCCATTATCAAAATATGCTGCCATAAAAAAATTGGTTCACGATTCTCGGTGATATCGACGAAGTCGGTTAAAAATAATAGCAAGAACAAGCGTTCATTGCATACAGGAAAGTCAAAGTACGTTATTACTCAATAGATAATCCCGTCCTGTCGATCGCAGGTCAATTGTCGGAGAATGATGAACTTGTGATGCGTGACATCTTATCGTGTCATGATACCAATTACGGATGCAAATCACACGGCTCTGTAATGCTAAAGTATGTTTGGGGTTGCTAAAAGATACTGTAGGTAGGTATTCCATTATCAGTGAAGTTTTGGGACTCAGAATAGGTCCCCTGGGCGTTTTTGGAAATTAGTTTCATAATGTAGTTAGGTAGTAACTATTATTTTAATTATTTTTATAAGGTACAAAATTGTATCAAGCCTTCTAATTTCCAAAAAACAGGTTGCAAAATTATGAGTCCAAAAATCTTACTGGAAACGGATATGCAGTTACATATTTGTTAGCTACTTCTCCACCAGTTTATTTGTATGTCCAGTGTTTTAGCTATCATATATGTGACTTTATAACTCAGCCTAATATGGTAGTAAATTGTCTTTTGCTTGCGTGCGTATTTAGTCTGCCGTGTGCGTGTGCCTTCAATGTATTAAGGCCAATATCCACACCTCGTACGTACCTATAGCTTCGCTCCGAACGACCGCTGCCTGTCCTCTGCGGCCACATATTCGAGTTATATATGTTTTCATTCAAACCATTCATTCAATTGTTTAATTTTGTATTTCATCGCCGGCTATCGCATCGTTTTTATAACACCGTCGGGTCGCACGGCTTCTGTTTTAGGTAGCTATACATAAACAATAATACATAGCTTTGTATCTAAGAGCCATCTGCATACCTACTAGAATTGTGTAACGGATATAAGATATGTTTTTAGAAGCTCGGTAGATACAGGTACTTACCTACTCATTGTTTTTAGTTATTTAAATTTCTAGAAATGTCAATATGTAATGTCAATTCAATAGTGAGTGTGACCTTTTAACTATGTGAATATTTGAGTGGCGTGATCGTGATGTGTTTGTGAATCATGTTTGTTCAGCGTGGAAATTGTGAGACTTCTTCAAATTATGCAACATTCATATTTATTTAAATATGCGAATTTTAATTAAGTATAGTGTGCAAGGTTGTTGACATTGAGCGAGACGAATTTTCTGTCTGTTCTATACTAGTATTGAGTTCAAGATCGTCGTAAACTCGTTATTTTTGTTTTTTCCGAGCCGTAGCTATCTTTAAACCTTCCTTGTTCGCAAAACGACAAGGCTTGAAAATTAAAAAGTTTAATTTATGATCCGATATGTAGGTATCTAATCTACAAACTTAACTAGGTATATCGAACATGAGTGAACATTCTACAAAAGATTAATATTATCTGTACCTACAGATTTGACACTCAATTGCTATTTGAAATTGATGGGTATCTTTAGACCTTTCCGTTACTTTCCTTAGGTCCAGGCTTATTATTGCAAATATCAGTAACATTCGATACCTACTGTTTATCTGCGGGGTCGATGACCGTTCTTATCGTACTATTCATTGAGCTCCTTAAGTCACGATATGACGACTAAACAATAATTGCCTGTTTAGGTAAACGTCACAGTTATTCACATGACGTTAGGTTAGGTACCTACATAGAAGAGGAATGCCAATCATTTCCAATCTATAGGTTTACGTAATAGGCATGACGACTCGGTCAAAAAAATTTTTTTTTCCTTTAGTGACATTATCGAAACATAATATATTTGTAAATCAGCCAAAATTTGACAAAAGATAAAGCGCAGTCAAAGTTCAGGATTGGGGCTCGTGTTACGTCATTACCAGACATAGAAGTCACGTTGGCATGAACAACATTTTGCTAGGAACTTCCACTAGATATTATCTCATCGATAAGTTTTTCTTTCTTATGACTTATGACAGAAGTAACGTTAGGACTTCGAGATAAATTTATCTAAAAGCTGAGTTGTAGAGCAGTCGAAAATTAAGCTTACTTTGGAAGGAAATTGATCAAATATGAAAACATAATAGTTGTTAATGTTAATTTTTACTAGAATTTTATTAGTACATTGTGCATCAAGGGAGGTAAGTACGGTATTACTAACGAGAGTATTAGAAGGGCTTTTTACTCGAGTCATAAATGACTCGAGTTAGTATTCCGCTTACCGACCGTGATGCATACAATGTTTTTCATCACACTTGCCGACAAAAAATAAGTTTTAAGACATAATATTATTACCTAAATGACGTACTGACATTACTGGAATTTCACTTTTCTATTACTCCCGCTACGCACGCAAGCAATGGCGCGCTTAGACAGCAAGTGTGATGAAAATTATATTATAAGTCCTATTGCCACCGCGACTTCTGGTCATTACTAGTAAAAAAAAATTCCTAGGCGTGACATCATGCGATTTTTCAAATCGATATATAATTATGTCGTTAATAATATATAAAAAAAGAAAAAAAGATTTGTTAAATATTTTTTGGTAATCTACCTGACAGATTAACCTATTACAATAAAAAGCATTTATATACTTAAGGTATTGTGGTATATGAACTTTTTGGTATTTTTGGCAGTGCGTTAGGTACATGAATGTTGCTAAGCGGTAGTAATGCTGTGGATTCGACTCGCATTTGTACTATTGGGATATGGCTAAGTACCAACATTGTTAATTAGACACGTTCTACACATTTACCTACGCAGTACAGGTATTTTCTCCTGGCTGGAACGAATTGAAAATGTTCTCTTAGTTAGTAAGTGCTTGAAAATAAATTGAATGCAAAATGGGAAACTATACACGGTGCCCATGAGGAAGGGGAAAAAAAATCAACAGCGGATTTCTGACCAAATTTGAAGTTAAAAATGTCATATGAAGTTTTCTGGATTGAGTCTATTTTAAGAGAAAATTATATTTTTTCCTAAAACCGTTTTAGCCCGTTACGCTATGATAAACGCATTTTAGGAAACGATTTTGTTACCATGTTGTCTTAGTCCTGTCACACTTAATTGACAGACATCAAATGAACAAACAAAATCTTTAATTACCTAGCAAATAAAATAAAAAAACTTTTAAAGTGCATTTTTCGCGATAGTTTCATTAATAAAATCCATTTTTTGTGTATTGAGTTGAGGCATTCAAAACATCAAAAAAAAACTAAAAAATTTTTTTTTTTGCAGATTTGACCAAAACTCACTTAACATTTTTTGCTTCTTTTAGTCTCAGGAATATGCTGTTAAAATTTTTCCCTTTCCTCACGGGCACCTTGTATAGGTATCTAAAGAACATTTTTGCTAGACAAAGGTGCTCGGACTAATCCCTGAAATTGTAACCACGCCATTTTGATACACATACATGTACCAATATTAGGAGGGTAATAATGTGGCTAAAGGTTAAGTTTCTTGATTATGTCACCATTTCACTTTATGCAATTGAAATAAGGAAGGAATTTAATAATAAATACCTACACATATGTATGCTTTTGACATTATCTAGATACCATGTAGTGCCGACTACTATGTCAAGAATAGAATAAAGCATTTTTGACCGAGGTTGTAATAACAAAATTTTCTTGGAATATAATATTTTCTCTGAAATGCCGAATTTAAAGATTATAGTCTCTAAAATCAAGAATACACAATGAAAATCTCTCGGGTTCCTCATGAGCAAAATATTTAAACAACCTAAAAACTTGCACAAGGTATTTCATAATCACGCACTTTTAGAACAATATCTCGATTTTGTCACCAACTTTAAACCTTGAATACCTACACACACATCTTAGTTAAAATTATTGATATTTATTAGTATTAATTTTAACATACAAGTTTTTGTGTTTCAGTATGTGTCAAAGACGTCAAATGCTATTGAAAGTCAGACATATTAGTTAAGGTACTTTTTTGTTGTTTTCTACTGGCGAACGGTATAATTATGTATATGTATACCTTGTACAGAATAAATCAAGCCGAGTGGAGTTAATTCGTATATAATATTTTCTTCGGTTAAATAATGAAGTTAAAATTAGTTAATATACGCGAGTTTATCCGTTTTCATAGTTTTATTAATTCGTATAAATGATATAATTTTAATTATATTGAATTCCTGCAATTAATATTTGTTTCATGAAACTTTGATTATTTTTATTCGCTGTATTATTTAGTACGTATAGTATAGGTAGTATATTTAGTTTAGTACGTCATTGTAAAGTATTTTGTTAATGATCCATCTTATCATGTAAGTAGGTATTGTTTTCGTGTTATGTTATCATTAAGGCCCGTTATCATTATCATTACGATGATCCATTTAGATACAGTGTGCAGTTTACTGCAAATATTTACTGATTACACTAATCCGTAAACACACTGCTAGAAACGAGAGGCGATTCCGTCAATATTTACACTGCAATAAGTTTTATTTTGTTTTGACTTGGTTCGTATTTGTTTTGGTTTCAGAGCTTAAAGCAATAAAAAAATGCTTTTATAATACAAAGACGGTAAAAACCTTGCCTACAATCTCCACGTTTGTCCTTTCGTCAATACAATTTTGCATTCACTTGTTTTTATAAAAGAGAATTCGTTTAATATTTACATCGTATTAACTAGTATTATCAAGTAATTATATACGTACCTATCAGGTAGGATGTTAAGGGGTTATCGGTGTTTGAATGACTACTTTCACTCTTATAATCTGTCACCTTGAACGTCAGTAGTCCATGAAAGACGTTGTTGTCGTCGGCATCACGTGTTGCCGTGGACAACAAAACAATGTGATCAGTTTGTTTATATTTACAGGCTTATTCATAAACGTCTCCTAACTAAGTAAACCGATAACTTTTCTTCTTTTCCGTCTTATTAATATGTCTATAAGACCGAAAGGGACAAACAGTATTAAGCTCGCTAAGATAGGAGACCTTTATGAATAAGGAGACTAAACTAGTGCTTTAGCACTAGTTTAGTCTCCTTATTCATAAAGGTCTCATAAAGGCCGCATAAAGGTTTCATAAAGGCCGCAGGAATAGATTTGGTAAACCAAATCTATTCCTGCGGTATGGGAACGGGGTGGTAGAGGTGCCCACTGCCCACGTGACATGACATGTCTTAACTCTCTTCCAATATACGCGAAGTCATTAATATTAAGTTTATATAAAGACACCCGCGTAATAGCGCAGGAATATACTCGGACTCCGTTAAGCGCTAGATTTGTTGTGAAACAACAATAGTCCATTCCATAGGCTATAGGTATCATTGACTAGTGGCTTTACAAGCAGCGGACAAAATGCAACTTCCGTTTGTATAATAATGACGGGGTATGTAGTGCAAAATTAGATAAAACATACAGCTTTAAAGCTTATTTCAGCTATTAGGCAGTGAGATATTTTTCCGGAAGAAATTTTTATACTTACGACTTATTGACTTAAATGTAGATTTTCGTACGCCCGTTGCTCGTTTCACATGCAATTTTAGGATTCTTTTCAATGTTCTTTTACCGAGGTAACAGATCCGTCTCAGCGTTATTGAATTACGATGAAGGCGGCCATCAATAGACATTTTAAACGCTTCTTGAACGTTAAAAGCCGCGCGTGCAAGCTATCTGCTCTGAAATGTAATAAAGCTCAACCAGTCGTACGTCATGGCACAGACAATGACGTCAAGATTCACCGGATATTTTTGGACATTCCGGAGACTTTCGTCAGGACACCGATGCATTTCGGCGTGAATAAGACTACAAAAATAATAAGAAACCTCGCTAAGCTTATTACAATTGTAGGCGCAATAGGCAGCACATAGGTATTTAAATAGAACACTTTCGATTAAACGTCGCGTTGATAAACGGCTTCTGTCTGCGACCAAGACCATCCTTTTGCACTCGGTAATAATACGTTGAAGACGCTCCTTTATTATTTATGTTCGATAACGAGTGGCGTTGTTCAGCGAAGGCTCGGAGCGGTGACCGCACTCTGATTGGATAATAGCGCACCTTATGACTCGAGGCAGCATCACGGGACCGGCCCGGCCCTATTCATAGCATCTAGATCGCTTTATGATCGCCTCGATTTGATGTGACGTCGGCGTCTTGTTTTTGGCACCGATTCGTACTCGCTGTGACTAATCTGGTGTTGGAATGGAACTAATTGGCCTCTCTTGCTCTTGTGACTTCAACGAGCTTCAATAAGCGACGTGGGGCACCGCGCAGTTTCCATAACAATCACAAGGCGTGTTTGCGTGTATCCAACATGTGATATTGGCGCCAATTTAATTTCACTCCGTTAATTTAGTTCAATTTTGAACAAGGCAACGATAAATTTATTTGACGTTATAAAACGATGGACGTCATCGCTTTACGAGACAGCAACAAGACTTCATAAATATAAGTTCCTATGTATTTACCACCTAAGAGTGGACTGGATACCTACCACAGCCACACCACAACCCATTGTCGTGAATCGAGAGAGATTTCCGCTCTTATAATTTTATTATTATCAAAAAAATCATTAATCACATTAACACAAAGTGCGTTATAACCCGTGACAATCGATTGCATCTAGTATGTAACTACATACTACCTATGTACAGCCAAGGTAAAAAATATAGATTCGAACAAAGTGCAAAACATACGTACCTATACACGATTTTATTTATGGTAATAGTAATAGGGGACGTGCAGGGGAGTAATTGGCACAGGTCTACACCATGGGCAGTATTTACACATTTATACTACCAGTATACGCGCAAAGCAGCGCAAAATAGACTTCCTTAGATAACACATCGTGTAGGTATAGCATAAAAATGTCTGACCTAGCAATGACTTTGTTTTCGCGGTTTGTTTTTCTCTTTATCTAACTAGGTATTTCGATTATTACACAGTTATGTCAGCTATTGGCGAGATCCAAAATACCACTGGATTTAGATCATGACCTAGTCAAGTAGGTACCTACGTATATTGCGGTAGTGCTCGTGTAAAGTTAGGTCATGGCTGGACGGCCTAGATTTGGAGGGTCGCCGACTTGTAAATGGATCGGCCTTCAGGTCAAATCTGCAGGGCGAGTGTGCAAACAATGACCTTAATAATGAAAAGAATCGACTGTTCATATTTGTACTACATGTACGTACGTACATTTGAAGTTTCTGTATACAAACTATAGGTACCTATAATCCACCTACATGAAAATAATTTATATCTTACGTTTTCCTTTCAATGTGTGATTGCAGAGATATATTATTATTCCGCGAACAGGGAGTTACTCATTAACGCAGTCATCTTTGATAAAATAAAATCATGATACTTACATAAACAGAAAAATGATTGATATGATAAATCCACCTACAGTACTAATAAATGGTATCTACTTATATCAAATAAATGTATGTATATCCAAGTGCTCGTGAATTTTGGTTACCAAGAGAAGACGATGAAGGTACCGAAATAAAAAAAAAACCTAGCAACACTACATACAATTAAAATATCTATTGGCCGCTTGCTTCGAGATACCTACGTGATCCAAGTCATGTACGAAAATATTATCACAGAACATAATAATAGTACAGAATGTTATTTTTGTTTAATTATGAGTGCATGTCTTCTTGACTGACTATCTTAATCACAATGTGTATTTGCTATACAAGTATGATCGTCGGTTGTATCTATAGTCGAGGTTGAAACTTGTGCACCTTATTACGACTGAATAAAGTGTAAGCGTAAACAATACTCATGACGTCGTCGACTGTACAGAGCACTTCAGGCTGAATATAGTAAAGCCGTGTAAATTCGTTATCTTATCGAGGTCGTTCACTTCTGACATTAAACTTATGTACGTGCCATGGTAATTACGGCTATGCTTATTATTTTTATATATCTACGGTCAATTTCGCGGTTTTTTGCTATATGCACTTAAATGTATAACCGTAAATATTTAGCTTTAGGAATATATGAAATAAAACTATGAAAACGGATAAACTCCCGCAAACCACGAACCCTGTAAAGTGTTCGAAACGTCGGAATGAAGTTAAAGTTAATTAATATACACGAGTTTATCCGTTTTCCTACTTTTATTTCATGAGTAATCCTCGCGGTAACCGAAGAAAATATTATTTAGGAATATACTTGGTATTAATTTCACAAATATATGGACGATCCCCTTTGTAACTTAGCCATTCTTTTCATTAAAATAAGTAAGCGTGTCGTAGCAGTAATCCGCTACGGTCGCGTAGGTTTCGCGTAGGCAGGCTACGCCCCACCGACGCAATAAACAGACAGATCTGCAGCAGTATAGTACCTGTCGCGTATTTCCTGGCTTATCTGCAGACGTTTATTTATGTTTTGGCACAGACTCTCGCAATTGTATAAGTCGCTCGAGTCAAAGACACAACTACATAAATAAGGCTCTTGCTTGTACTGAAATAGGAACGCTGTTTTTTTAAATAACTTTCCAATTCTACATACTTTTGAAATCCAATAATTTATTTTTCGTAATCGTACATGAGTTTACGTGATAATTTCTCATAAACATGACTCAGTTCAAGGAGAAGCTAGAGGAATTAATCTTAATCGCAACATTTATATTTTATATATTACTGTGTCCGAAATTCAAAGTAAGCCCAAAGCCCAATCGACTTAATTTTTTCCATCGGCAGTAAATTAATGTTGTGTTTCTGTTAATTTCAGAGTCAGATGAACGGTGAGCACGGCGGGTCGCAGTGCGGTCTGACGTCGCTGCTGCCGATGTCGTGCCGCGGGCGCGCCGCCGCGTTCGCGCGCGACCTGCACTCGCGCCTGCGCAACCTCGGCGCGCACGACTCCGACGAGAGCAGCTGGCTCGCCAAGGAGAACGGCGCGCACCGCCCGCCCAACCCCGCGCAGCGCGACCTCGACACCTTCTACGACTTCGAGCTAGAATGCGAGAGCCCCTCCAGCCCCGTCGACGAGTTCGGGCCCCCCTTCAACGACCGCTCGCCCACCGACGACGAACCCCCTTTCTACGATGTCGACGGCGAACCCGAACCCATGGAACAGACCAAATTGATGCCCGAAAAGAAACGAAACGGATTCAAATTCTCCACAGCTTTCTACACGGAGGGGTCTCCCGTAAAAGTACAGCCGGTCGCGCGAGAAAATGGCACTGCCGATAAAAAACTGTTTTCCCCGATCACGTTTGAGGGCTGTGCGCGACATAACAGTTACGATGAAATCGACTGTATCGCCAGGTCCTCTACGATGGACACCGACAGACTTAGTCTTCCTACACTTAACAGTACGACCATAGACAGCGATTCGGAATTTGAATCTGCCAAAAGCGAACCGTCCGAATGTGTCGATGAAGTATTCTCGAATGAAAAACGACCAGCGAAAGATGTCTCGACAGTCTTGGAAACTTTATCTCTAGCGGAAGTCGAGCCTATTGAAGAGGAAGGACCTATAGAACACAATGAAGAAATTAAAGAAAATCACCTCGATGTAGAAAAGAATGATAGCTTAGAAATAGTGACCAGTGAAGTCCCCGATGATAAAGAATTATCCCCCGTACCAGAAATAGAGCCTTCGCTTCTTAATGTAGAAACGATCGATGAGGAGGATCACGAAGAAATAGAAGACAGGCCTCAGAGGGTACGAAGATGCTCATCCCTCAAAACCGGTAAAACGCCACCGGGTACACCGGGGCGTAAGAAGATCGTTCGCTTCGCCGACGTTTTGGGTTTAGATTTAGCGGACGTGAAAACTTTTATGGACGAGATTCCTGTCATTCCAAAGTCAGCGTACGACGACCTGACGGGATGCGACGTGGCGAGCTCGCCGCCCGCGCGGCCGCCGCCGCGGCTCGGCGCGCTCACGCTCGTGCCGCTGTTCGCGCTGCCGCGCGACGTCACCGACAAGCTGGAGATACAGAACGTGTGTCTGGAGAGTGCTCGCGTGTGTGACGGTGTGCACGTGACGGTCTGCGGCTCGGTCCGCGTGCGGAATCTGGACTTCAACAAGACAGTGCACGTTCGGTACACGATGAACAGCTGGAAAACGTATACGGACCTGCAGGCGAATTACGTTCAGGGCTCGTGCGACGGATTTTCGGACCGCTTTCAGTTCGTGTTGTACGCGCCGTGCATATCGTCCGGTCAGCGGCTCGAGCTGGCCGTTCGCTTCCAATGCAAGGGGCAGCAGTTCTGGGACAACAACTGCGGAGCGAACTACTGCTTCGACTGCCTGGCGCTGGGCGCGCTGGCGCCGGCGGCGCCGTCGTCGTCGCCGCAGAGCACGCCGCTGCACCCGCAGGTGGAGTGGCACCCGTCGTTCTACTGACGCGCCGGGGGCTAGCGCCGGGGCCGGCGGCGGCGGGCGGCGGGGCCGGAGGCCGAGGAGCTCCTCACTAGTCACATTCCTGTGCCTGTTCAAACTGCGGTCAGTTCCTAAGCGGTACTCGGCGACGTCCTAAATTATTGAGGCTTCGAGCTGTAAAGCGTTATTGTGATACATTTTAGCGTAGGTGTAGATATTAATGCGACGAGTGCGCGACTCGTACCGAGTGCCATTTGCAGTAACGACTTTTCGAGTTAATGTATATTTTATCGAATCCGTTTGTTTTGTACTTGTAACAGTATACTATAGTGTCCACGGGGACAATAAATTGTAGGAGTAGCGGAACTGGAGAGCGGTTCAGGGCAGGAGTGTCCTGTTCGAGAGATCATTGTGAATGCTATCATATTTTATTACATTTATACAAACTATAAGCCTTATGTAATAGATCTACCTATGTCGAATTATGAGCGAAGCGTCACGTAGTTGAAAAGATTTTAATATTCACTCTGTAGTCTTATTGAACTGTAGATATTGGTAATACTGTTAAGAGTGTACTGTGGTGACACAATAATCTCGCCCTTTGTTAGATCGTTGTAAAGTTTCTATTGATATAATTAGTGTTAACGAGTATATGTCTGAGTACTAGTTAAGTCACGTATTACTACGATCATCAAGCAATTTCTAGGTAACTATGAGGATTATGTGAACTGTTTTATACTTATTTACATTGATGTTATGAACTGGATATTTTATATTTTTGTATAGCCACTCAAACATGACATATTTTCCTATAAAGAACTGATATTAGTCGTTGATTCGGTTTTGAGATTTTAACCAACGAACATTATAGGAGTACGAAATTAAATTATTATTAATTGTAAGCAATATCAAACTATTTATTAGACTTTTCTTTATGTGTATACAGGGTGTTTTTTATATCATTAGCCATATTGCAATATGTGTTGGGTAAAGGCGTAAAAAAATATTTGGTAAAACAAAAATAATCCATTTTTCACTATCCTTTTTGTTATAGATTTTTTTTTAAATCCGATTATCTAACGAATGTTTGGTCACTATGATCACTTGCTTACTTTGCGTACTGACCCACCATCTCATAACTGCCAAATCAGATTGGAAAGGGTGTTTGAGTTTGCAACTTTAATTAACCTGCATAAGGTAACTAATTCAATGCGTTATAACGTACGTAGGTAACAAGTTTCCTACGCGTGGTGGGGAATGGAGGTGGAGCTTAACTTGCAGGTAAATCTCACGAGACAGCATTATCAGTCTATCGCATACAGTACTAATAATGAGGGTATTTTGAGTTGCGCGCCGATCTGAGGGTAGTTTGACTCGAGTGCGTTCAGGCAAGCGCACTCCTTCTTTGTTTAGAGAGTGCTGTACAAATGGCACATGGCATCTTGCGATCAGCCGAGCCAGCATAATTTGACCTCAAGAACGGAGTAACTTAAATGTTCCGTCATACAAACGCGTACTGGTTTACCTCAGATATCGATTCTAATGCACTCTCTAAGCAAATTGAATTGTTGATGACGACGAGCAGGTACAGGTAGGTATGCGCTTGGGCAGTTTTAATCAAATAACAACCGTGTGTGCATGTAGTTAGGACATTTTATTCATTGTTTAGTGCCGATGGTGGGGTGAGTGACGTCGGCTGATCGGTGCTTGTGATGAACTCCTGATTGGCTAAGACTTGACTACTTAAACCTGTTACCATTTTGTCTGCCATCGAATCGCACGGATTGAAACAAACTTGCCTAGTGACCACAAATTATGTTTTTGCCGGATAAAAAACGAAAAAAAAACAAAAAAAAAGTGTCACTTTTTTTTTCAAAAATGTTGTGTACTGGTGATTGCGAATGACATATCCAAATTTGGCTAACGACATAACAAACACCCTGTATGTACCTGAATTCTTTTATATGTGGCCATATGAATTAAACTAAATCTACAATAAAAAAGCCATCTAATGAATTATTATTATTTGACACTTGTTTTATTAATAGCTATCAAGATAATAAATTAATGTGCATTATATCTTTCACGATGTGTTTACTTTACTTCCCTCTATTTTATAAAGATTGAAAGTATAGAAATCAAACGACAGGATTGATTATATAACTTTAATAAGTACATATAATTTTACCAGAAATAAATAAAACATTTATTTACCATCGTCAACCGTCATCCAGTAGGTGGCGCTAGTAAGTATCAGAACTGTACAAATAAATTTCATTAAATTAATTGTTTAGCATAAAACTAAAACGTTACTTACTTTCTTACTTATCCACGTACACGTCTTATGTACGCATTAATATAATTACTAAGCCAACTTAATTATATTTACATGAAGGCAAAACATATCACATTGCTTGGATGATAGTGAAATACGAAATATTATTATTTACTTATTATCAACGAGTCTAAAATAAATAAGATCATCCAATTAATTATATAAGTACCTAAACAACATTTTGCTGACGTATAATTAATTAAACTGGTTATCGGGATCAAGACCTCTCTCTTAGTAACTAGCTCTTTTCTACAAAAACAAACGTTTACACAATAAGACACATTGTTTATTTTACGAGTTCAGTATACTTACTTGTACAATTGATTATACTCGTAATGTTAGTACCAACTTACAATGAGAATGATAATACGGGAAGGCTTAATTGGCTAAATTACATTTTTCATCATCCCTGCATAATATATAC
>JALPQI010025964.1:0-16625 GCA_025490895.1 Thaumatotibia leucotreta | reverse complement strand
TAAGAGCTTTCAAGTGAGCGTTTCCTGTAACGGAGTTCCATTCCTCGATTGCTCTCATCTTTTTAGGGTTCCGTAGCCAAAATGGCAAAAACGGAACCCTTATAGATTCGTCATGTCCGTCTGTCCGTCCGTCCGTCTGCCCGTCTGTCCGTCTGTCACAGCCGATTTACTCGGAAACTATAAATGCTACAGTAACGAAATTTGGTAAGGATATGTGTTGTATGAACCGCTACAGGATTATAATACTAAATTGTAAAAAAAAAACCATTGGGGTGGGGGCCCTCCATACATGTAACTGAGGGATAGAAATTTTTTTTTAGTTGTATATAAGCGTGTGGGATATTAATAGCAAGGTCTTTGAAAATGATATGAAGGTTTATAATCTCATTTTTATTTAAGCAAATCGTTTTCGAGATATCAGCTCTCAAAGTCTGAAAAATGTGTCCCCCCCCCCCCTATATTTTTTAAACTACGCGATATAAAATTCTAAAATAAATATATCTTATGCACATTAATAAACTCTATCAACGATTTTTGATATTATCTCCAATAGTTTTTGAGGTAGGTTGATTTAACTGTATTTTTTTAAAGAATAAATTGATAGTGGTACGGAACCCTTCGCGCGCGAGTCCGTCTCGCACTTGGCCGATTTTTTGGTGGACTTATCAGTCAGTGCTGCACTTCATCAAGTAACGGAGCGTAACCGATGGAGATAACTGGTTGATGCAGTCATAAAGAGTCACGATCCTCACACATCACATCATCAGCCTGTGATAGTCCACTGCTGGACGTAGGCCTCTCCTATTATTAACTTAGCGTATAGACGCATTAGGAGGTAAATGCCGCTGGGCAAGTGGATTGGCGATTGCAGTAATGTGTCCACTATGATGACGCTGATGCCCATCATCATTTTATCAAATAACGGTCAGTGACACTTCAATCGCTTAGTCGACTCTTACGACAACCGCGGGAAGAGTTGGGGTGGTGACAAATGTATTCATACTGCCGCCACCACACGGCCATCCTCAGCAGTGAGGAAACGATTGAAGAGAGAGAGAGAGGTGTACCTAAGCGTAACGTAGCATGTTTTTTTCATTTTGATGTAGTGTGGGGTATCGTTGAATAAGTCTTCAAAAAAGAATAAGGGTCTTAAATTATTTATTTCTAAAATTTATGTTTTCGGAAATAACCGCTGCAGAATAAAACAATCTGTCTCCCTCTAACTTACCCAAAAAATATGAAAAATAATATGAATATTGAGCTTATACAAATTTGGCAAGTTAAAAATGTCATATGAAGTTTTCTGGATTCAGACTATTTTAAGAGAAATTTTGATTTTTCCTTAAAACCGTTTTAGACCGTAGGTAGGTAAACGCATTTTAGGAAACGATTTTGTCAGCATGTTGTCTTAGTCTTGTCACACTTAATTGACAGAAATCAAATGAACAAAAATATTTTTAATTTCCTAGCAGATGTGAAAAAAAAACTTTAAAGTGCATTTTTTGGGATAGTGTGATTAATATTTTTTTTGTATTTAAGGCATACAAAACATTAAAAAAAATATTTTTGCAGATTTGACCAAAACTCATTTATCATTTTTTGCTTCTTGCTTTGTCTTAGGAATATGCTGTGAATTTTTGACTATCATCGTGGGCACCTTGTAGAAAACTTAAGAATAAAACTATTTCGAATATGATTGGCCTAGCTGTGTTTGAGTAACTACGGAATCCTACACTGAGCATGGCCCGACATGCTCTTGGCCGGTTTTATTCAGTATTTTTCCTAATTAGCAAAAAATACAGTAAAAACCCGATACAAAGAAATTATAATTTTATTTGTTTTTCATTTCTTGATTCCATGAATTCGGTTACCGTGACTGCTGGCAGTTATTATTTTAAATGATGTTGTACTGTTTAATATTTTATTATAGTAATTAAACAGTTATTAAAATATGTGAGTAACATGTCAATTTAAAAATAACTAGTGACTTTATTATAAGTTTGTATAAAATCGTCGGTGCCGTTTGGTGACGGCAGTAAGAATACTTTTGTCACCACCTTAACTCTTCCCGCGGGTGTCGTAAGAGTTGACTAAGGGATTGAAGTGTCGCTGACCATTCTTTGATAGAAAATTAATGATGGGCAGCAGCGTCATCATAGTGGACTCATTACTGCGATTACCGCTTGCTCAGCGTGGCGATTATCGTATTTACCTCCTAAAGCGTCTATAATCTATACACATAGTTAATAGGATAGGCCTACCTACGTCCAGCAGTGGACTAAGGCAGGCTGATAAAATCCTAAGAAATGTCAGGTGTGTATACAGGTTGTTATCAAAATAGTGTTACAATATAACAAGATATTAATAAATTATATGAAGCTTGAAATACAACTATGACAACGGATAAACTCGCGTATATTAACTAACTTTAACTTCATTCCGACGTTTCGAACACTTTACAGGGTTCATGGTCTGCGGAATGAAGTTAAAAGTTAGTTAATATACACGAGTTTATCCGTTTTTATAGTTTTATTTCATGTGTAATCCTCGCGGTAGCCGAAGAATAGTACATTTCCTAACTAGTGCGGGAAAACTATTTTTCGGCGAGGGTGAAAGTTGGAGCCCGAGTGAAACGAGGGCGACAATCACCCGAGTTAAAAAAAGTTTTTGCACTTGTAAGGGGCGATTTTTTTCATAACAAGTGCGTCAAAAAGAGAGTTTGCCGCGCGCGAAGCGTGCGCAAAGTTCGTTTTTGCGCACTAGTTAGGAAAAATATTATATGCAGCTATTAATGAAGAACTTTTATTAAGGAGTAGGTACACTATGTACCCTAAATTATTCCAATATTTCCGAAATATCGGGTGCTCAATCATTTCAATTTACATGGTAACTATCCCGTTTTAAGTCATACTAATTCACAAATAAATAAAATCATTTAATCACAAATAAAATACACTGATGTGAGAACAAATTATCTAGGCTAAAATTAAATACTAGTAATGTAAATGACCATGGTAGCTTACAAACCAAAATATCACAGCAATTTTTGTATGAAAAGCGTTTCATCATGAATTAATATAATAACATTAATAACTCTCGATGTGTTGCATTGCACCATAAACTTTCACGTCTCCAACTTTTCAATCGAAAAGTTAAAACCAAAGCTAAATTTCTTATAATCATTTGTATCAATTAATCAGATTAACTCATGAATAATCGTAAAGTTCACGGTAATTTGACGAGTGAGCGAGTAAATTTGAAATAATAGTCCATTGCCAGGCTTTATAGCTCGGTGGGTTTGGGGCCACGCCATGAGAGGCAGCGGTAGCGACTTACAATTCTGTAAATCGCTATATGCTCTTGCCAACTCGCTTTGGGTTAATCTTCCTTTTTATAGAAGTCGCGAAAATCAAAAGATTCAAATTAAAATGTGTTTAATTTACAATTTACGCCATTTGATACTGCAAAATTTATGTATTATTTAATCAACTTTTCTAATACATAATCCTTAACCACAAAATACAAAAAAAGAGCTAAATTATAGATATTTCTTTGAACTGTTTGTTTACATTTTTCGCCATTTCTATTAAAAAAAACACTATAGTAAGTAATCAATATAAGGCTATCGCCATATATGGCTATGCCTATATGAGCGTATGATTGAATTGAAATGGTCATTTATGTTACGGGTAAATGCCATGGAAATAAATGTAAACTTGATAATGAATTATTACGTTGGGATGGTATTTGCCACAGTGCCGAAATATTGGATATACATTTCATAAAATTTACATATTGTTACCTATTTTTTATGATATTATATTTATAATGTAGATAACTATATTTAACTAATTCCCAAAGAACCTACATTATAAGTCACAAACAATACCAAAAGTACTAGTCAAATAACCCGCCCCGTGTCATCCCTGGCGCAAACCTACTACTACTACTACTGTCCTATTTCAAATCATACTAACACTGTAGCTTCCAGGAGCTATTTCCTTAACCTTCGATATTCAGAAATCGATCTTTTGACTGGCTCCCTGGGGGCCGGCGGGTACTGAAAGCTGAAACTTTTCCGTTAGATGTTATGTAAATTTATAAATTTGCAATTAATTTTGTTTTTATTCGTAAATAATTTTTTAGCATTCCTTTTTACTGAAAATGTTATTTTTCTCGTATGTAAATACTATTAAAATAACAATGATGTCATTACTCCATAGGTATTAAATTAACTAGACATGATGACAATATAATCACATAAACCACAATTAGAAAATATAAAAACGTCTAGACTTATTGCGTGCCCAATGGCTATTTATTCCATGTTCTGAATAATTTAATATTGTTATTAGTTCTATTAACAATTCTAATAATATTCTAATATTCAATTTACTCTTGAGCTGTCAGTTTCTGCAAAAAAAAAAGAAAATTATAGTCCGTTCTTTTAGGATTAATAGGTTAACCGACCAAATACAAAACCACTTGGATCTATTACTGAACGATCTGACTTTACTACTTTATAATTAGTTCTATCATCAACGGGCTGGAGTTATTTGTGGGTAGATTTTGTTTATAATTTTATATCAATCGAAATCAAAACAGTTATAGTAGGGTGTCTTTCCACCAGATATGCTAAGTCTATAATATCCACGAATCACAGCTACGCATCAGATAATATGCGTCATAGATGTGCTACGTTCTGAGAATGTGATTGGTGAATACCAAACGTATCTACATAGCATAGTGGTGGATAGGCCCTCGTTCTATATGAAATCCCATTTTCTTTTAAATGGTTTAAACGCTTATGACTTGTGCCACAATATTCTTCTTAATAAGTGATTATTTCGGTACCAGAATCTAAAGAAAAATGCAGTGTTAATTGGTCTGTCATTAATTAAGGATTTATTTACTGTACAGCGTGTTAGCGTTATATGGGTAGTATATTTTATCCGGTTAACGTACAGTTTTCGCGGTTATTGAATACATTTATAACTAATTAAAAACTGAAACTTCTTGCACTTGTTTCAGGTAGCTTTTTATTTTTTTTATCGTACGTTATGTTATAAAAAGTAAAGAAAGTCATTTTTTGTAGATAAATGGGTTGCGGATATGAAATAGTTTTTTAGTACAGATCGTGCCTTTTTACGCGCTAGTGCCAGAAGTGGGTCATTTTACGTCAGGACCAAAACTTCGGAGGGCCATCTGTACTAAAAAACGTCGTACGAGACACACGTGCAAAAAGGAATTTCGTAACTCGTGTCGATTAAAAATATCGCCACTAGTTTCGAATTTTCATGTTTTTCGCACTTGTGCTGTAATGTACTATTTTATGTAAGATATTTCTTTATGTATTGCATTATGAAATAGATATAGGTATAAAAATGTTAGTTCACTGGATGCGGGTGGGTCCAGTAGTGGACGTCTTTTGACTAATATGATGATGATGAACAATATAACATTTTATAGCAAAAAACAATTAGTATAGTGCCAAAAATTTGGCCAAATCATAACGTTTAATAGAAGTAAATACTTGTGTAAGACGTCCTAAGATATTTATTTATTTATTATTAATGACATAAGACATAACCACCTCATAAAAATGTTTCACACGTGGTCAAAAATCACAAATAGTATGCAAATATGTTTGTATTTTAATACTCACAGACTTTTTTTAAGAATTTTATTATGATACCAAAGTCATGTAGATTTTCTAGTAATTACCTGTTTTTATGTTATTGTCTTTTATTATAGCTTTAAATAAATACAATTATGATTCGACACGAGTGGCGATATTCATAATCGCCTCACAAACCTAAAACGCCATATTCGATTTTTGTCTTTATCTATCTCCTCGACTTTTGTGTGTGTAAGAAAGGGAGATTGTTTAAAAAGCATATTAAATTTATGAACAAGAATAATTATATGTGCTTAGCGATAGTTTACAGGGTTTGTGGTTTTTCATACTTATAATATTATTGTAAACCACAAAGGTATAATAATTCCAAGATCAAAGTCACGGACCATATATTTTTATCGGCATATTAACATACATCTATCCATGTGAGGTTAAAATCGACGGTAAGGTTAACAATACGGGTAGCTTTATTACCATCAGAGTACAGTTCAATGCATAAATGCGCATTTCTCAAAAAATATGTATGTTTGGATGACGTCAGTATTCAGTATTTAGTATATTTTATTGCTTTCACGGGTAAGGAAACCCTGTAGGGCACTGCAACACAAAATACAATTCATAAACTAAGTTACCTAACTTAAATAACCCAGTCATCAAATAAGCCGATAGATGTTCACTGCTGGACATCGCCAAAGATTTCCACAATGACCGGTCCTGCGCTACCCGCATCAAGCGGACTCCTGCGACCTTCACCAGGTCATCAGTCTACCTTGTGGGGGGCGAAATCTCATAAAATGAACAAAGTTCTCGTATTTGTTTTTTAGAACCAGTGACTTTGCCTCTCTGTTTTAAAGCTCAATCAAGTTTTGACATGTGTTTTATAACATTAAATTATTTGAATTTGAATCTTCAGTTCGGCTACCGGTTTCTAGTCGTAATCCATTACAAAATCAATAAATCAATAAACTTCCAAATACACTAGAATTTTGATATTTTATATTCAGTACCTATGAATCTGACAGCTGTTCGGACCTCAGGCCTACGTAGCGACGCCTGGTGGTAGAAAAAATATCGAAAACCCTCATTCCGGAATGCCAGCTTCATCATCATTATATCAGCCGAAAGACGTCCACTGCTGAACATAGGCCTCTCCCAAAGATTGCCACAATGACCGATCCAGTGCCACCCGCATCCAGCGGACTCCTGCGACCTTCACCAGACCTATTTGATCTTAGTCATTGTCAATCACTATGTATTTAAGTATCTCTCTCGGGAGCTGGGTCTCGAAGTTAACTCCAGCAAATGCGAGTTTTTTGCCTGTAGCGCCATTTCGCAGTCTTCGTTGTCTGTGTTCGAGAACTTGCTCCCCGGGATTGAGGAATTGTCCATGAATAATTTCTATCTCTTGGGTTCTCCAATTTTTTCCAACGCTGAGCCCGAGGCGTTTAAAGTCCGGGAGCAACTTCTTCGGTCCGCGGGGGAAAGGTTGAAGCAGCTCTCGGCTCATGTGGCGCTCACTTTGCTGAGATCCTGTTTTGCTGTACCCAAGGTCATGTACTTTCTGCGAACCGTTCCAGTCTGGCTGCATCCAGCGCTCGTGGATTCTTTTGACCTTGTTTTAAAAGAGTCCGCGGAGTGCTTGCTGAATGTGTGCTTGGATGCGGCCCAGTGGGATTTGGCTGCGTTACCAGTCCGGAGTGGTGGGCTGGGTATTCGAGGCGTGCGGGACGTGAGCCTTCCGGCCTTCTTGGCGTCGGCGGCGGGGGTGGTGGAGCTTGTTACTAATATTCTATCCTTAGATGGTGTCAAGGCTTCCATTCCTTTTGCTGCCGATGCTCTGGTGGCCTGGGAGTCTCTCAACCCGGGCGTGTCAGTGCCCGAAAAGCCGTACCGGCAACGGTTGTGGGACGAGGTAGGGGTGAAGCGAGTCTTTGAGGGGTTGCTGCAGAGCGCCGTTGGTGCCGATCTAGCCAGGCTTAAAGCGGTTGCTTGCCCGGAATCAGGTGCTTGGTTGCACGCTCTCCCCTCCCCTCACTTTTGGTACCCTGCTGGACAACGATACGTTGCGGGTGGCCGTTGCTTTCCGCCTGGGCTGCGATGTTTGCCAGCCTCATCTTTGCATTTGCGGCTCTATGGTGGAAAGCAGCGGGCACCACGCCCTGAGTTGTCGTCGGTGCGCAGGCAGGTTCCCACGGCACCATTCCTTAAATGATTTAGTTCGGAGAGCATTGGTTTCGGCCAATGTCCCTTGTGTCCTAGAGCCACCCGGTCTTAGCCGGTCGGACGGCAAGCGGCCGGACGGTTTGACGCTGGTGCCGTGGGAGAAAGGAAAGTGCCTTTTATGGGATGCCACTTGTGTGAGCAATTTTGCGGCCTCTCACCTCGGGCGCACGATGCGTTTGGCGGGTGCTGCAGCCGAACAAGCGGCAATGCTGAAGAGGGATAAATATTTGGGCTTGACTGGTTATTTGTTTGTCCCTCTGGCGGTTGAAACTACGGGCTGTTGGTGCGCGGAAGCCAAAACTTTCTTTGGGGACTTGGGGCGTCGTCTCCAAGAACGAGGCCATGATGCCCGCTCCGGATCGTTCCTGGTGCAAAGGCTTGCTATTGCAGTGCAGCGCGGAAATGCCGCTAGTTTGTTAGGTACCTTTGCACCACCGGGAATGTTGCGGGGTGGGTTATTTGACTGATTGATATTTAAATTGTTTTAGCTTTAAGGTTCTTTAGTTAAGTTTAGATTGGTATTATGTTATTTTGTGATTTTGGTATTGTTTTTATTTTAAGTATCTTTATGTGTGTCTAATTTATATTATCATTGATCAGTACCCATACCGCATAGTCTTAGCTTACCTGTCTAAAACTGTCCCATGATATTTATCTATTTTATAAGATGAAAAACTGAAAACATAAGTATTGCGCAACTTTTCCTGGAACTGACTGTACATTCTTTGACTAATGTATGGGTAATTATTATAATTAAGTATTGTTGACAAGGATTATTTAGATTTATTACTGACAAATGACATGTTTAGGTTATTTGTAATCGAGACCATACAATCGGCATTGGAATAATTTTATGTATGATAACAAAGCAACGGTTTTATGCCTACACTAGGTATAAACAAATGTACAAGTGGCAGAACATTTTCAAAATTTCCGAGAATTTTCGTGAGAATTTAAGAGTCAGTTCTCATTGAGAATGTTTCCATGAGAACTTTTAAGAATGTGTTATAAATATAAATAATTATTTAAAATCGTAAATAAGTAAACAAGGCAGTAATAGTACATTGTGCATCAAGGGAGGCAAGTACGGAATCACTGACCAGAGTGTTAGAAGCCCGACGCCGTTAGGCGGAGGACTTTTATGACTCGAGTTAGTATTCCGCTTACCGACCGTGATGCATACATGTTTTTCATCACACTTGCCGACAAAAGTTATAAGACATAATATTATTAAATGACGTACTGACATTTCTATTACTCCCTAGGGAATATCACTTTTCTGTTACTCCCGCTACTTAGACAGCAAGTGTCTGAAAATATAACTTACAAGGCATGTATCTAGTGCGGTCTTGGCTTGATTAGATTATTTGTTAATTTAGATTTCTGAGAACATTCTCTATGCTAGTTTCGCAACTTATGAAATTTCTCCTGAGTACAATGCTACCTACACATCATCAGCCTATATCAGTCAAGTGCTGGATATAGGCCTCTCCTATTAACTATGTACGCATTAGGAGGTAATGTTTACAATCGCCAGTGTGGGCAAGCGGGTTGGCAATCACGGAAGTGTGTCCACTACGATCATGCTGCCCAGCGTCAATATTGTATAAATGAATGGTCAGAAGGCCGACTCATATGACACTCACCCATCCACGCATTACAAGTATTGAATATTATTGACACAATTTGGTTTTAGTTTGATTTTGAGATCAAAAACGAATATACAAAATTCATTGTGTAGAAAATATACTACTTATCTCAAAATCCTCCATGCAAACCGCGAATGTCAATAAAGGCCTAAGGGTGGATTTAGATTAAACGAGCATTCGCTCATTCTATCCCCCACTCTACGAAATTCGTTCGTTACACGTTGATTTCGTAGAGTGGGGGATGGAATGAGCGAATGCTCGTTTGGTCTAAGTCCACCTTAATATTATTATTATCAACCGCAAACCAATAAGCGGATTACTTAGAAACGATTACACTTGCATCGTAACAGTGTTCCTCGTGTATGCAAAACTGCAGTTTTTTCGTTGCAGCCGGTTACATCATGCGTGAATGCCAAGGTAGCCATTACAATAGATTAGCATTACATTTGGCGAATACTTTGATTGACATTGAGTTCTGACACAAATCGTATTTATGTATGTAGTACATACATTACTAGTCATCGTTATCAATATGCCTAGATATCTTTCTAGCAGGAACG
Organism: Thaumatotibia leucotreta; assembly: GCA_025490895.1. Taxonomy (NCBI): domain Eukaryota; kingdom Metazoa; phylum Arthropoda; class Insecta; order Lepidoptera; family Tortricidae; genus Thaumatotibia; species Thaumatotibia leucotreta. The sequence goes on along the minus strand of JALPQI010025964.1, from coordinate 6,555 downwards.
AGGGATTGATAAAATGGAACTTCTATATAACTGGTTATCGATGAGTTCACCCTATTTTCATAAAGATGCTAACTTCGTAAATTCCGCTAACAAAGAAATATAGGATCCATCTAGGCTTTGTATTTAGATATCTAATACTTCGTATTAATTATTGTCTACGGCGTTAGAGCATTTTTTATTCGTCTTTGTTCTTTTGATGGGTATTAATTAGAAGGAATAAAAAAATGATGCGGCATTTTGAATATGATTTGCATTCTTGTAATTTATCTCTAAGTTACGGCGCATTATTTATCTATTAAATTTATTTATCGATTACTACAAAACTTATCGATAAAACCTGCCAGAAAAATATCGAGGTGTAGTTATCAATGTGCGGTATTGATGGCAAAGTATGGTGACAGGTATTTTATCAATTATTAATATTTCACAAGTCATGGTAATTTTAAGTATAATGATTAATAACATATTTACACATATTTTTATCACTTACCTACTAAAATCATAATGATTACTCGATTAAAATGTATTCATTTTAATACTTAGACCATTCAAAAGAGTTTGTTGCTATTCCAACTTGAATAAAGAATCATTTGACTTTGATAAGTTGTTACGAGACGAAGTTGTTTAGTTAGGAGACGATTAAGAATAAGGGAGTAAGAGTTTAATATCGGACCTAGACTTTCCGAAACATGTAAAGAAATACGAGTACCTGAATATACCATGATATTATACTTAAATTACATGTCTGTTGCACATTTTAATAATACCTTTGAATAATCATTATTATCATTAACTTGGTCGTTTCATGTCATACCAAGTTTAATATATAAAACAGGTAAGTTAATGATAATTAAAAGATATTAATAAGTAAGGTAAAACGTTACTTAACCACATATTTTGATACCTACAAATAATAGGTACGAGTACCTACTTAAAGTAAAATAACCTGAAAATAAAGAATATTATAGACTTATCCTTACGAATAATAAAAAGTACTTGCCTCTTTAACTCAGCCGGTATAAGTTAAGAGGTCCGGACTCGTAATACAAAATCTATGAATGCAATATTACTCATTATCAAAAATAATAAAGTCTCTTTTTCCCAAAACAGACTATGGACAATATTACCTTTCTCTTCATGTCACATAGTCTTGGGACATCCGGTGTATCCATCTGTAAAATAAAATAGGCCATAAGTTTTTTAATAGTGACAATTTTATTCTTAATTTCTTTATGGTCACTAAGTTTTCTTTATCACACCGTTCGGTAAGTGCGCAAATGCACGCAGGCAATGCGCGCCGTAGTAGGTGCGTTATGATTATGATGCCCATCGGCAGTAATGAATTTTTATTAGTACATTGTGCATCAAGGGAGGTAAGTACGGAATTTAATTTACTTACTTCAGACGCCCGAAAACTTGTAGCTCAGCTAGCCAAAAAATTTTTTGAGGTCACCGGGGGTCCCAAAGCTAGTCAGCTTTGGGACCCCCGGTGACCTCAAACTCGCACTCAAACTCGTTCCTCGCACAACGGATAGGTATAGCCATCCAAAGGGGGAACGCAGCCAGCATTATGGGAACCCTACCCCAAGGTTCGGATCTCGGTGACCTCAACTAAGTAGTTAGTTATTTTTAGCATTTTCATGTATTTATTGTCTTTCTGTTTTTTTATACAACATTACGTCACAGTAGGAATTGTTGATATAAAAATAATGTAAATTGAAATACCGGGGCAGCATAACTCACCTGCGGCCCTACCGCGAAAATCGAAATTCGTAAATTTCGAGGATTTGTCTCTCTCATTCTAATGACGCCTTCGTTTGAGTGACAGAGAAAAATCCTCGAAATTTCCGAATTTCGATTTTCGCGGTAGTAGGCCAGGTACTTTGTCACTCACATCAAATTTTTTGAAATGATTTAGACCGTCTTAGAACAGTTTTGTGGAAATACAGGGTGTAAGTCTAATATACGGGCGAAGCTCTTAACGGGTGTTAGTTTACGGCAAAATAAGTATATTCAAATAACTCTTACTTAAAATTAGAGCAACAAAATTTTTCATTCAAAATAATTCTGCGCGCAATGTAGAGCAACATACATGAGTTAAACACTAGTTGACAGCTAATTTCAAAAGCAGACGACATAACTGCCATATCAACAATAACAAATGTTCGTACCTACATTGCTGCTCCGATAATCTTAAAAACATTATGTGGGGTCATAATTAAGAGTAACTTTAAAAAAACCTTGTAATCCATGATTACACTAATGAATCCCATGCCTGGTTTAATTGATCGCCCGTATTAGATTTACACACTGTATATTTTTATATTCTACTTTCCCACACAGGTGTGATGAAAAACATAGTGCGTGCCATCGACGGTACAACAATTATGAACTCGTGTGAAGTAAGGCTTTACTTTATTCAACGTGAGCTTTACTTACACACTTGTCCAGCAGTGTTATTCACTAAGGAAACCGTCTTACTGTCAGCGCTGTGTCAGCGCTGCGGCAGCGTCGAGCCTAAAAATGGTATTCACTAATGTACTTTAATCGACACTAGTGCTCGGCGACGAATGCGGTGTGAGCTGGAACTACACTGCGTCGAGAGTTTGACGTTTAATGTACGAACTTCGTATTCTCTAACGAAAAACAGCGACGAACTCGCCCACAACCTCGCGCACAGCCTCGATTCTTAATGTCAAATAAAACAGCTAGGATTTTAGACGTCGGCTGTCTCGACGTCGAGCTCGTTGACGAACGCAGCGTCGAATGTATGAATAAGAGAATAGCACAGCAAAATTTCTTATTTACCGCCCTTAATACACAATGTACTACAGTGGCAATGGTAACGGATCAGCCAAAATGCAGATGAGTGACGTCACCCCGGGTGGGCGTGGCGCGGGCGGTGGGCGGGGCCGGTCGTTGACCTGCGCGGCTCATTTGCAATTCTATGTTGTATGAAGATGATTGCTCGATGTAGGATACCTATAGTTAGAGTGTGTTGTTAGGATGTATTTAGACATGATCTATACTGATCAGAAGAAAATATGGGCCACTGAGATTTTTTATCGGTCTTTATTTTGTACAATTTATTATTATTTCCTAAGCAGGCAGTTGTACAACTGATATTGCCTGTATCCAATTGCTCTGATTTCAAGTGTTTCTTTTATTACTGTTGTGTTTGTCAATTCGGTTTTTAAACTGGTTGACATTCAGTGCTGAGACCACTTCCTCAGGCAACTGATTCCACTCTCTGACTACTCTGTTCTAAACAAAAATAATGTAATAATGTTTATAAACAAAAATTAAATCTAAAAGCGCTTGTGGCCTAGCGGTAAAATACACGGCTGCTACGCAGCGGTCGTGAGTTCGATCCCCGGCTCGTGGGTCCATATTGGCACTTATACAATTTTTTCTTCGAATATTTTTACTAATACCGTTTTTTACTCATAATCATCATTACTCCGAAAATTTTATCTCATACTTTTTTTCTTACTAAAAATTATACTTCTACCTACAATGTTCATAACGATTTTTATTTCGAAATTTTATCCTCCTAAAGTCGTCAAGTAGATTAATCTATACTCATAAAGTTATTTGAAATAAATTGTTTATTTATGAACATTTTCCCATTAGGTTCACTCTGTTGTGGTATAATTCTTTTATGAATAACATAAACTATGCAATCATAATGGGCTTTGTGCAGAAACTGTTGTGGCATACTCAACTTTAGCATATTTCTTTGTGGCAGATTTCGAGTTGTTCGAATATTATTCGAGCATAATTTCGATGCTCCCATTTATGATGAGGTATAATCTGGATGTGCATAAAAAGTATCGGCATAGTTTGTTTTAGCATAACAGAGAAGGAATAATTACAACCTCTAAATATAATCGAGGTAGTAGTAATATTCTGTACGTTACTTACTGTTTTACTAAGCTGAGTACTTTCTAGGTTGCTAAAAAAAAAATAACCTCGAAGACTAAGGCGGGAGCAAAGCTCCCGCCTTAGTCTTCTAACCTAACCTATGCGAGTCGGATCTGCCCCGGAAGGTTTTGTTCGCTCGCTTCGCTCGCTCACTGCAGAAATTTTCACCCTCACAGCAAATTCTGCCTGACGAAAAAGGCAAGTTTCGAACATGTGGCTACATGCCCAAAAAAAAATGCAAATCTAAATTCTGTCTTATAACACTCGGCGTAAATAATGATATGCCAAGATAGTTTCGGACAAAATAATATTCGAAATATTGTTAATCAAGCCAAGTGATGTTTCTGTCTCATTAAGTTGATGCCAAAATAGATTATACCAAGTCTGTTATGTCCTAAGCGTTTCGGACAAAAAAAGTTTAGAGGAAACCCGTTTAGTACAGTACCTACTCTGCCAAAACCTGATTTGTGCAGGTAGCTAGTTTACAGTAATAGTACGATTTATATTTAATGAAACAAAAATAATTCATACATAAAAGCAGTATAGATAAAAATAAATACCTATAACAGTAGAATATATAGCATAAAATAAGTATAGTGAAAAATTATATAAACATAAAAGTTAGTACTAAAAATATGTATGAAAAACAATATTATGAACATAAATAATTCTATGTAATGATAATTATGAACAAAGATTATTCTAAATACCGATCATTATGAAGTTAAATTGTATAAGAAAAATTTTCGGAGTTCCAATAATCTAAGTTGCAATTTTATAAATACTTTGGCGCACCCCCGGCTCGTACCACTGAGTTTTAAAAAAAAATGTACGAAATATCATTTGATATTCACAAGACAAGTGCTTTACGGTGAAGGAAAACATCGTGAGGAAACCTATGTATGTGAAGTCCCCGACAAGTACTGGGCCAGCGTTGGGACCACGCAAAATAGGCACGTTTGATGTCGAGTTGCGGAAAAAAATGGCCAGGATACAATACAATACAATACATCTAACTGACCAATTCTCAAAATTCCTCGGTACAATGCCACAAGTGCCAATCTTAGATAAAGGTTAGGTTAGTTATATTTAATATAGGTACAGTCAAGGGCATTAATATATGTATATATACACTTCTCCATACTGATCCCTTACAAATGTGTCTATATATTAATGCACTCCCCACAGGCAGTCTAGTACAGGCTGTCTAGCTGAAAATTGATTTTTTGTAATCCGATTATTTTTGTAAGTCAAAAACGCGGGAAATGACAGTTACATCATTCGAATGTGCGGATTTGTTAGCCACAACGTCTCGATGGGTAAAAGTGCATCGTGCGTTCGTTATCGAGTCGTTTTTTAAAGCCGGTGATTCGTGCTTTATCGCTCGTCAAAAATTTTGTGCACAATTCAATATTCGACGATTCTGGGATGCAAGGATCATACATACTTTGTGATAATGTTATTAAAAAAAATCTTATAAGTAAAATAAAATAAGTTAACATCATAAGATAAGAAAGTCTCTATTGTAAGGAACAGGGTTATGTTTTCAAAATGACGAGCGTTTGTCCGATCCTTGTGATGGACCAAGCGTCAATTTAATTCGTTCTTGGGCTAACAAGTTCTGTGCAACTGGTTCTGCTATGAACATACCTCGACCAGGGCATATCCAGGCTTTAAGGGCCCCGCAAACATTGAACTCGACGAATGTTTACCTGAAAACCCTTGACTTTCGAAACGCAAAAGGGCAGCCTCATTAGAACTTGTTAGAGCAACCATGAAATTTTGAAAATAATAATTAAAGTTCCATGCCTTTCAAATTCAAATCGTACAAGAATTGAAGTAAAATGACTTTTCTCAAACTAGCAAAGAAATGTTGGCATCACACAATTATGTCAAATTAAACCAGAAAGTACCATCTCGCTGGTTCGATGATTGAACTTGATATGTAAAGGCATTTCATAACTCTACTTTGCAGTCCGCAAAGTTCCGGATGGAACCTGACTGAGAAAATTTCGAATGCGAACCGGTAGTGACAACTATTTTAAATCATCTACAGCATTATGAAAAAAAAAAACTGATTTGTATTTTATAGCTACCTCTAAGTTAGGAAAGAAGTGTTTTTCACTTATTATATTTAAATAACATTATTTTGTTGTAATTTTAGAATGATTACTAACCAGAAACTGAAACATATTTAAATATTTAGCAAACGTATTACTCACGTGATTTAAGTCGATAATTGCTCGACATGTCCATGATGTCCTCTAAATGGATCGAAACATGTCGAGCAATTATCGACTTAAATTAAGTGAGTAACCCGTTCGCTAAATATTTAACTTTTGTTGCTGTATAAGGGTATATATCCAAACGATTTCATTGCTTATATAGCAAAAAGCATAGTAAAGTGTATCTAAACTACTGTTTTCTTTATTTTCAGATGCTGAGGAGACACATAAAGAAACACACAAGCCTATGAAAAAGTTTTAAATTAGTGCAATATTAAATCTAGGTGTTATAATATTTTTTGTAAACAAGTTATTGGAGCTATGCTGCCAATTTTAAATTCTCATTTTTGTTCAACATGAGAAACTCACAATTAATATTTATTTAAAGTATTCTCCCCCCCTTTTA
>JALPQI010025963.1:0-12006 GCA_025490895.1 Thaumatotibia leucotreta | reverse complement strand
TTATTTTTACATGTTGATTTGGTTCATGAAAATAAAACACTTATCACTACGGGTTTCAATAATCCTATATAAACCGACTGTCGAACAATAAACATTTTAGCATTTCATTAAAGTAAATTATAAAATATTGTTTTGTTTCGAGGAAGTCGATAAAAATTTGCACATCTCTATGCGACATAACATAACCTTGCATGATCTTAAGAAAATTGTTTATATTTGTATAATTAAGGATAGATATATGAATTTATCAATAACTACATGTACTTCTATCTCGGCTTAATAGGTCTAGGCTAGATTTTTCTAACAAAATTGTCATAATCACCGATGAAAGGAAATTTCTTCCTCCGCATTTTCCTTATGCCCTGAATGGGATTCGCAGTGTTTAATTACGCAGGACATTGTTCCATAGGACACCTTGAAATATATTTTCTCCACCACGTGTTTCACTTTTAAATTTATTTTCGTATTTCACCACAAAATATTTTAAAATATGCGAGATGAGCTGCCAAACATTCAAAACACTATTACACGACTACGAATGGTTGTTGTTGTCTATGGATATACTTTGAGTTAATAATAGTTCATTTAATTTAGTCGGGTTAAAAAACCTCAGTGTTTAGAGTTTTTAGAAAAGACATCAATTTTGACAGCCGAGTTGTCGACCACCTATGAATCGGCGGAACTAATCGTAAAGTTTCGTCTCGTTCACTCATAGGCTAAAAGACTATCTTAAAATGTGAATAAGACATAGTTGCGTTAGTTTTTATTTTTACTTGGGGGCATTGACTAGAACGACAAAAAGTGTCAGCGTATGTCAAAATGGCCGATGACGCAAATTGATGGGACAAAAAAAGGCATGACGCGCAATGATAAATGTCATCATGTCATGTCATCCATTTCATTCATTCGTAGCAGTTTATATCTTTTTTTTCAGAATTTTGTGTTTATGGTAAATTTTGTGTTATTTCTACTCCAAATCACAAGCTTCCTATTAATTCTCATATTACCGTAAAACTACCTAACTATAGTTCAAACGCTCTCAACAATAGTCCAAAACTTAATCAAATATTTTCAATTGTGTGTGGTTGTTATATTTATCGTGCTATTGATAGGCAAAAACTCCTCATTCATAATAATTTAAAAAACTTGGACAAAGCCGGAAAGAAGATTGGAATTGATGCTTATTTAGGAGTTAAAATTGGGGACCATAATTGCAGTATTGGACGATTAAACTACTCTATTAACATAGCCAAATAGGTGGACTATTTAGTTGTGTTTTATTTATTTTTATTTCAGTTCTTTTTTTTACAGAGGCTAAATGAAAAACTGTACGAAAGGTGTCAATCTTCCCCTACATACAACAAAAAAAATTAGTGAAATTGAGAACCTCCTCCTTTTTTTGAAGTTGGTTAATAAATGTCGATAAACCAGCTTGTAGTTGGGTGGTTCTCCAGGACTTTTCTGACGGTCGAGTTGATACTGTTAGTAGTGCCTAAATTGTCTTTTTTTTCTTCTTTCCGGAAGATCCTCGTATCAGTATTGTACCGATGCAAAGCTAGCTAATTGCTTGTGTCATAAAACTCATAAAATAACCTAATCTACGAACAAATAAAACATGAAAACCACACGCTATACTATGTTACCTTTTAATAACGGTCCTGAATTTTAGTTGACTAGTGTCACCCCCTGTTCAATGCATCACGGCAATGAATTTGAATGTCAACCTATAAAAACTTATACCGCCATTTAAAAATAGTTGTGATTGGTCCATCAAAGTTTTGATTGGCGATATTCAATAAACATTTGTCAAAGATGTTGCGCCGAAATATGCGCGGTGTCACGAAAAGCGCTATGTCCTGCCCATCTTGGCACAATTGAACAATTGGTTTTGAGAGCATTTTTGAACTGGCGTTAGACGTCCATGTTATATATAGTCGCAGAACCTAATGTATCCGAGACTGTATTATTGCGTACGGAAAACACAGGTGGCCTATACCTTTGAGGGAAGCATTTTAAAGGCTTCGTAACTTGCGTCAGAGGCGCTTTAAGTGTAATAACGGCCGTCAAAGGAACCTTCATGCTTTCAAGTTGTGTTTACTTTACTTACACTTGCTAGCTTGCACTTCTACGTGTGCAAATATATATGGGATCATACAGGCTCCTATTTCACGATAATGACAAGTGTGTTGTAAAATATCACTGTTACTGACGTCACAGGCCTTCGGCGGCTACCGCTTACTATCGGACGGTTTGCCACCAACATAAAATTATAACGTTATTACATATCGTTAATAATTTTTTTTTTATATATTTATTTTCAAAACTACAATTTATGTACATAGATTAAATCTAACTAATCTACTTAACCTAACCTAAATCTAAGATTGGCCCTTGTGGCATTGTACAGTCGAAGACAAAATAAGGGGTATACAAACACGTTTAAAAATATGTCCCAGTGCACTCTAATTCTGTGTAATAAGAACGTCGTAACATATTTATGAACGGATTCTTTCGATACTTATTTTTGCACTTGACTGTACCGAGGATGCCGGCGGCATTTCCTCGCTGTATCGCAATACTGATGCGTTGTGCGAGGAAGTCGCCAGCTCTTCGGTCTTTAGTTACATCAACCAGTTATGTTAGTTAATAAACTTGGTTTTACTTTTGGAAAGTCGTGACAATTGTATTTAGGCTTAGGACAATTTTTGTAAATTCTTGACTTGAAGTTCGGCCTGTGTCAGTTCTGTTCAATTTTGTTACAATTGTCGTGTTTTTTGTGACAATTGTAATTTAATGTATTTGTTGTAGATTTCTAAAAGTTCTTGCAATATATTTGACGTTGATGGCATACAACCACACGGCCTGTCCGACGATAAGTGGTAACCGTAGCCTATTGACGCCTGCAATGGGAGAAACGGTAAATTTTACAATAAAATTGCCGCACTTGTATACTCAATTTCAAATACAATTGCCCGATGCTACATAAAACTTTGCAGTGGCATCGGGCCATGGTATTTGAAATGGAGTATAACTATGTTGAAATAGCGCCCAAGTTGATTAAATACCTAATAGTTACTTATGTTACAAAGGTGTATAATTGTTATTTATTTCTTCGTATCATTGAGACTCTAAGTTCCATGTAAGCCATTTATTTTAACGGCTAATTGGTTTACGTTGCTTATGTGATCATTATATTCTAGATGAGAAATGTTTCGCGACTTCGAGGTTCGTCCATAATAAAAATTGATCATTATGACGAAGGCCAATTTCACCAAACTTTTATTCGAGAAGAATAACGCTTAAAAACATACAAAAAATATAAACACATTATAAAAAACCTAACCTAACCTAAACTGGTGGTTAGGATCTTAGGAAGAGGAACCGCTGGACTTTGCGCGCCGTGTCCAGGATTACCGCCTTCTGCTTCTGACCCTTGATCCAACCACCTAGCGAGAGCCTCTTGAGGTGTTGGTCGAAACTCTTCGCTACGAAACCGTTCCCAGAAACAACTATCGGCACAATGATCGCCGACTCATACCAGTTTATTATAAAGGGTTGTTAATCTACATTTGTGTTACAGGAACAATGAAGAACCAGAAGAGGCAGAAGAAGCAGAAGAAGCCAAAGAATGGAGAAAGCAGGATGTGTAAATGCATCAAATTCATTCTTTCCTTGTTTGGTGTGAAAAGGAGGGAGCATCCTAAACCTGATAACGATGATGCTACAGCATAGAAGTAATTTTATGCTAAATACATTATAATTAGTTGGATTCTAACAAAAAATCACTCATAACAAATACCTAGGTACTAGAAATAGAGCTCATATCTAAATCTGATTCAGAGGTTGCTAAGAGTAGTGCTTGACACTTTTTATAGTAAGTTTTGCTTGTCACGATTTATTATGAGAATGTCCCAGGGTGCTTAGACAAGTTGCCGATCGCCTTTTTTACTTTTGAGGAGTTTATTTCCAAAAAAAAGTTATATGGCATACACAACAATAAACTTTTCCTATTCATGGTTATAATATTGTTATTTATTTCTTTCAGATTTACGTGAGGCGATCATCGGAAGCTTCGTAGTATGCTTTATAGTACCTTAGTACCATATATTTTATTTACTACTAGAAATGTATCCAAGTTCCTTCTCTAGTCCGCGCGAATATTTAAGTTTATAATTATTTAATTATGTAGTAGTGTGTAGATTAATTCTGTGGCTGGTAGATTAGCGAAGAGAAAATAAAATCTTGATGTCTAATTGTGTTTTTAATTAATTCCCTGAATTACCTATAAAACATACAGTTAAACGCACGATGACAGCAAATTTCAAAAGGGGATGACATAACTCGCTATTCCAATATTACAGAGTTCAATGTTACATTTCGGGGTAGTTAAATCTAGACTAAGTGTCAGTGTAACAATGTTCAAATTTTAAGTTGACAATGGAGCGACGATTTGCGCAGGATGGCTGGCAGGAGCTGGATGCGAGCAGGCGAAGATCGAGAACGGTGGCATGAAATTGGGGAGCCCTATGTCCAGCAGTGGACTGCGATAGGCTGATGATGATGATGAAAGTTGAAAAAAGTACAACAAAGAACCTTGTAATATATGTTAAAGGTAAAAAAGTAAAGAAAACCTGTTGTAATCGTAACCTATACAGGCTATACATATAGGCATTTGTTTTGATTGTGTTCGCATTTTAAACATGTATTGTCTATTTGAATAGGTCACTACTACACACAACAGGACCAACAGGTGACTTACTTAAGTTTGTTACCTATAACACCTAACTGCATTGCTGCCCGAAAATCTTAAAATTTAAGTTTGATCACAATTAAATGTTACCTAAAAAACCTCCTATTTAATAATAACACTTATGAGTCCTGGGTCAGTTATAGATTTACAACCAGTAAGTACATCTCTCTGTTAATTATAATATTTCGTGCCATAGAATTAGAACACAAGCCTTAATTTATTGAACGTGGGACTATCTCGATTTTGTATGAATATCCCATGATATAATAATTGTTTAAATTTAAATTAGATAAATAATTTTAAATTATTTATCTCGCAAAAGCGTCGAGGCATAAAATCGTTTAATGCCTACGCTAGCTGGCGCGGTACTCTGACGGTCGTCTAGCAAGAAATTGTATAAAGAGCGCTAACTAGCGCGGGCGTATGCGGCGGATTTTAACACTTTGATTGCGGACGAGTGCTTCCCGCTACGCTCGTTCGTAGCAGATCCTGTGATTTTTCCGCTTTGTAGCAAAACTGGACCTCCCATAGAGAACTCCCCTCGGGAGTTCCCCGCGCTCAATGTGGTAATACTGAGCGGGATCCGAAATGCAAGCGTGCGCACACGGCGGGCGTAGCGTAGGCTCTTACTCCGTTATTCATAAACGTTTGTTAACTTAACAAGCCGCTAATAATTGTTTGTCCCTTTTGCTCTTATGGACACATTGTTAAGACCGAAAGGGACAAACAATTATTAGCGGCTTGTTAAGTTAACAAACGTTTATGAATAACGGGGTTAGGCTGCGTTTCGACCAGAGATGTGCGAGGATGTGTTTTCATACAAATGACACCTCGCTTGAGTCATTAATAGGTACTTATCGTTTGTATGGAAACACATCCTCGCACATCTCTTGGAAACGCAGCCGTAAGATGCAGTTTAAGAACAATAGTCGTACCAAGAGTTCGTCGTTATTAAATGCTGACTTATTTTCTATCTGGCTTCACTGCACCAATACGCGAGTACGAACGGGATGGATAGAAAGTAAGTCCGCGTTAATAACGTGGTGGCAGCTCATGGCAAATACACAGCAAAGCAAAAGGATCAAACTTAAAATCATGTTATGAGTCTTTTCGGTGGACATTTTGAAAGTTAAGGGCTATGAGAGTTAATTTTCTTATTTCTTAAACCCTTATTGTCATTTAAAGGCACTCCTTTCCTATTGAATTGTATGATAAATATCACGACTACACTCCTACCAGTTGCTTACTATTGGCCACAGGAAAGACGGGCTCTACAGTTCAGCTGAACACACACTTTTTCTTTCCTGTGGTCGATAGTTAACAGCCTGTGAACAAGTAGTAATGATTTTTATAATACAACGCAATGCAAAAGGAGTACGTCTTAATGAACATAAGGCTTTCATAAGAAAATCAAGCTTTATAGGCCTTAACTTTTAGATTGTCCACCGGAAAGACTCCGAACATGGGTTTGCGTTTGACACAAAAACCTGTTTTATACATTCGCCGAAGCATTTTTTTTAATACCACGCTTGCAAAGTATATCATACCGAAGTGCGAAATCATATCAATATTAGCTAACGCTCAGTTAAGTAGCGTATCGTAGTTTTCTCTTCCCGTATTTTTTATTAGAGCGACAAAGACAGTTGCATTTCGTTCGACACAGCGTTACTGATTGGCATATTGACTACTGTAGCCGTACCATGACGTCCATGTCGTCCATAACTTTGCAAGTATCGGTAACGTTAGGTTTTACTCAATACGTAAAGCTGTCCATTATGATCGCACATACATAATAAGTGCGAGCGCAAGAGAATATTTTATGTACCGAGTATTATCAAACCGCTATTAGAATGGGATTCGAAAGTACTGTTAACACAACAGTGTATAAGTTGATCTAGGATATATTCATAGTTATACTCGTACCTATTCATATATTCATAGTCTTAATGGAGAGGCTTACAGACGATGGCAAGATGTCATATTAACAAGGATTATTCTATTGCCAAAATTTCATTCTTAGAAATCTGCATTTATAGAGTATAGGCCTGCGACGACGGGTGTAATGTAACGTCATGCCCGAAACGCTCAGGACAATATTAAATGTAAGTTTACGTGATTAATACCCATTTGTCGTTAAAATATGAGTGATAATCGTGAAAGTCTATCTAATAATTTTGACAGCTCGTAGCTTAGTTGGTATTGGAGGATGCATATGTGCATACTGGCAATCATAGTAATCTGTATTACGAATGATGTTTGAATTTACCATAGTAACGGAATATTTATGTTTTAGTACACTCTGTCATGTCGCCTTGAACGAAGTAAATACATTTAGCCACGATAAACTAGCTTATTATTATACTATCGAGTTCCACTATTCTGCTGCAGTCCCTTATTTTTTCTAATAGTTGGTAGTGACCTTGCCCACGAAGCTGGAGGTTCCGGGTGCGTATCCCGGGTAGGGCATTATTTGTGTATTTATTTATCACGAATATTTGTTCCTTGGTCATGGCTGTCTATGTGTTTAAGTATCTATATGTATCTATCTATTATACATCATCGTATATATATCATCGCCTGGTACCACAAGCCTTAATTGAGCTTACCGTGGGACTAGGTTGATTTGTGTAAGATGTCCCAAGATATCTATATTTAGTCATATAAGGCCACTCGTTGCTGTCAAACCCAAGATACACTAGCCCCCTGGAGAATGCACTGAAGGTCGTTGCCATCCATACTTAGACCAGTAGCCGTACCATGATATGAAAAGTAAAGGATACGTTAGGTTTTACTCGATACGTAAAGGTGCTTTTAGACCAAACGAGCATTCGCTCATTCTATCGAGTGGGGGCGGGCACTCTACGAAATTCGTGTGTTACACAAAAAGTGATTCGTCGAAAATCGTTGATTTCGTAGAGTGGGGGCTAGAATGACCGAATGCTCGTTTGGTCTAGATGCACCTTAACACTTTCATTGCGGGCGAGAGCTACGTGCTACGCTCGTAGCAGATCCCGTGATTTTTCCGCTTTGTAGCGAAAATGGACCTCCCACAGAGAGCTCCCCTCGGGAGTTCCCCGCGCTCAAAGTGTTAATGCGTTCTATCGCACTCACACTGACTTATTGGAGTGAGCACGATGGCCTGCTTTACGTATCGAGTAAAACCTAACGTTACCGATACTTGCAATTGGTACGGCTACAGCATTGATACTATTTCAGCGAGCGAACATGCTCACACAAACACTTTAATTAATTAAAGTAGAATCATTCATTTCATCAAGTCCATTGCTGTTGCACAAAATAGTCGCAATCGCATGATTAAAACATTCGCTTGAAGCAATTTATACGATTAAAACTATATAAAATGCAATATCATTTAAAATACTAGGTCATTTACCAACCAAATTGACGTTTTGGTCGTACTTGCAGGCGTGGAATTCATGTCATATATTATTCTTATTTTATAATACTACCTAGTTTAATGAAATAGGGATAAATAAAAAAGATGCATTAGAATGTAGAAGTGTTAAATTAATATAATTGGCCAAATTTGATTTAGTTTGATTTTGACATCAAAATTGATTGTAATTTTTTTTTCCTTAAAATTCTCCAAACAAAACGCCAACTTTATAGTAGGTAAAATAACACAAATCGATCCGCTAAATATTTAAATATACACTACATATTTTTTTTTTTTTATGTTGGCACAACAAAGTGGCTCCACTCCACCTGATCGTAAGTGAAAAGTAGAGCCCAAATCGCGGCGGCAACGAACAGGAGACAATCAGTAACTTGTTAGTTGCCACCGCCTTGCTGGCCCG
Organism: Thaumatotibia leucotreta; assembly: GCA_025490895.1. Taxonomy (NCBI): domain Eukaryota; kingdom Metazoa; phylum Arthropoda; class Insecta; order Lepidoptera; family Tortricidae; genus Thaumatotibia; species Thaumatotibia leucotreta. The sequence goes on along the minus strand of JALPQI010025963.1, from coordinate 3,438 downwards.
CTAGATGCTGGTAAATACACCGGCTGACCCCGAAACACGGCAAACACGAAGGTAAGTCATTTCACGGGCGTTTACACCGAATGTACGGTGGTAGCCAACCAGGCGGGTACTAGTAAAAATACCCTACCACCGGCTGAGAAGCTGGATACTCAGTATTTCCCTTAGTCGACTCCTACGACACCCACGGGAAGAGAGGGGCGGTGATTTTTGTATTCTTACTCCGTCACCGCACGGAGAAAACATATAACTGACATAAGACTCTAACATGTTAAATTCTAAAATTATGACTGTGGTCAAATATCCATCGAACTCTCCATCGGCACACAAATCAAGGTTTTGCCAACGATGGATCTTGCTATACCTATTGTACTAAAAACATCGTATGCAATGAATAAATAAAAAATTGTGAAAACGCTAGGGTGTCATTACCAGAAATGGTCAAGGATCTAGAGTCCAATCACATTATTCAGTCATTCATATTACTAAAACTGGTCCTGAAAATCAACTTTACACAGCCTACAAGGCCTTCGATAGTATATTATAGTTATTTAATATTATTTTTACTTCGGGGTCGGGCTTCTAAGGGACTGTCGTTAGTGATACCGTACTTACATACATACATAGATGGGTGAATATCCGAGCGTTTCAACCGCCTGATTTTGGTGGCATCATTTTTGCCGAAGTTTCTAAACGTCTCAATGTTATACTTCATCATTTGGATAAGGTACCGTGCCTCCTTCAAATAACAACGTAGCACATTATAACGAATAGAAACTTCGGCCAAAAATTATGCCACCAAAATTAGGCGGTTGAACCGAGTAGATATTGACCCAGATTCACAATTCCATGAATTTATTAAGCGATTCGCGAGGCGTAAACGCGAGCTCAGTGCTTGATAATGGAGACCTAGGCCCTCCGAAACAAGTCGCGCGTAGTTTAAATACTCTTGAGTTAACCGTTTAATTAAATTTATCAAAGAATAATACCGTGGGACTAGGTCGATTTGTATGAAGTTGTCCAAGATATTTATTTATTTTTTAATTTAATTGCGAAAGATACTTATCGTAAAACTAATTTTAAAAATAAAGCAATACAAACAAAAACAATTATTAACTTATTCATAAAACCCCTCCAGGGGCACAAAGTTGCCCATCACACTAGCGACGTTACGCGTTGGATTGGATGACGATGAAGATTTACAATGTAACTAGATTTTTAAAGTTTTTTTTTTTATTTACTTAGAAGCAATTTATCGGATCTATTTTTTTATTATTTATCTACGAACAAATAAAAATGGAAGCCGAACGACATACTAAATTGCCTTTTAAAAACGGTTATATCTGAATTTTACTTAAATAACCTCCTCTTCAATGTATGACGGCAAAGAATTTCATATCAACCTATAAAAACTTAAACCGCCGTTTATAGTCGTAATTGGTCCATCAAAGTTTTGATTGACTATATTCTATAAACATTTGTCAAAGATGTTGCGCCGAAATATGCGTGGTGTTAAGCAAAACGCCAGTATGTCCTGCCCATTTTTGGCACAATTGAACAATTATTTTTGGGGGCATTTTTGAGCTGGCGTTAGACGTCCATGTTATATAATTATGTTCGCAGTTATTTATTCTAATCAATTATAATTATACATATTAGGTATCACTTATTGTTAATTTGAGTTTGTTAATATAATTATTATTGATACATATAAGTCAGCCTCCATAAACTAGAAGTGACCCTGCCTACATAACAAAGCTGCAGGTTCCGGGTTTGAATCCCGGCGAGGGCAGTACATAGTTGTGTATTATTTGTCACAAATATTTGTTCCTTGGCCGTGACTGTGTATGTATATTCTAGAATATTGTTTCTGAGGTCAATTTAGGCGATATGAAGCTTTATCAATTTTTTATTTTTCCATACATGAGCCGGTGCCATATGGCACCGCTAGGTCACAATGGGTTAAGTATCTATAGGTATATATCTATTATGTATATCATTGCCTAGTACCCACATCAGCACATCACAAGCCTTAATTGAGCTTAGCGTGGGGACTAAGTGGATTTGTGTAAGATGTCCCAAGATATTTATTTATTCCTATTTATTAATTTGTAAATAGTAATTTGAGGAAGTTTTAATCATGTTTTTTATAATTTGGAAAATAATATGATAAAGCAAAGTATGTAACCTACCACTTTAATGTAGTTAATTATGTAATGTAGTCAAAAGTTTTAAAATGAATGGTATATTCCCTTATTTTGAGCGTTCAAATCTCATAACTCTCATAAGTAATAATCAAACTCGAAAATAATTATAAATATGCTATCGAGATTTTTAAGATATTTTTTAACGTAAGTATGTCAAACAAAAACGTATGTCATGCCCGAAACGTCAGGATATAATTAAACGTAAGTTTACGCGATTAAGACCCGTTTGTCTTTAAAATATGATGTCAAACAAACATCTTAAAAAACCATTTTTTTCTAATTCTCTGGTGTTCCTAAAATATCAATTGCTAATAATCAATAAATAATGACTACTTCTTAAGATGTTTAAAAAAATCATCTATTTATTTTTAGTGTTCTTACATCGAAAAATAATTATATGTTTTTATTTACCTGTTTATGTTATATTATAGCTATTATATGGCGATAAATGCCTACTTTGTACCGTTAAATAAACAGTTAATTGTATCAATTAAATAAAAAAACTATTGAATATTACACCACTTTGCACTGTTATACTTAAAATTTTAATTATAATGTAAATATTGACCAAATACTTTTTAAAACAATTTTATTACCCTATGGTAAAAACATGCTAAGTCCATTTGTGCAAAGTGTCCAAGGATATTAATTTAATATTTATTTATTTATTTGTATTTATAATATTTATCAACGATGTTTTTAATAAATAAATAATCAAATGCTATTGTCAGTGTGACCATAAAACCCCATCTCAATACCAATTGAAAACCTTTCGCATCCAGATTCCTGATTCGGTAGTGCATCGTAAATCTATTTTTAGAACCTAGAGCTCTATGTTCCGGACGGCTCAGTTAGGTCTTGCGCGCAGCCAATAGCAGTGCACTATATTATTTAGATTTATTTCAAATTAAATTAATAAAGTAATTAAGAGATATAAAAAATGTAGTCTCATTCTACGCATGATTGGAAATAGGTTTTGTTCAATTCAGGATTGTTGATTTTTTATGCGATTCTTTTGATATTAGTCGCTAGTAATTACCGATCTGTGGCGAGCAAATTTATTTTCAGTATTAAGTTACCAATGTTACCATAATTATTGTATTATTTTTTGATGTAGTAAAACCACAAATTTCGTATTAATAATTATAAACATAATGACTTAAATTAAAAATATTGTTAATAACTTATTTATTGAAATGTACTGCGCTAACCTCACAAGCAATCTTGAGGGGAG
>JALPQI010025962.1:0-14522 GCA_025490895.1 Thaumatotibia leucotreta | reverse complement strand
TTTTCCTTATGTATCATTTACACATAAATAAATCAAAATTCTTAATGAGTAAATTCACAAAAAGCTAAAATGGAATTTTCTTAAACTCGCTTTCTATAGTTTTCTCTTTTTTTTTTTAATTATTAACCATTTGGAGAATTTTTAAAACTAAAAGTATGGAAACAAGTTTATATCCTGTGCTGCATGTAGTACTTATTACTCTTATTAGCATCGATAAAATTGGAAATGTACCTATTCAGTTCGAACACAGTTGCATTTATTTTGTTTCGCAATTTTTTTTAATAAACTAAAATTTTCCTTGTAGGTAGGGCCTTTCCTGTCTAGTAGGTTGAATTTTGGATAGACTGCGGTATCCTAAAAGTGACCCTTTTTAGGGTTCCTACCTAAACTAGGAACCCTTTTAGTTTCGGCATGTCATACTAGACCGGCAGTACTAGAAAGTTGCAATTTGGTAAAGGTACATATACATATTAATTACGCCGAGAAAATAATAATTATAATAAAATATAGAACAATAGTAAATCACAAGGGATCAAAATTATATATTTTCACGCCCGGATGAAGCGATGGATTCCACAATAGAATCCAAAACGTAGTGAGGCATTCTAAACTGGAATCCTGAGCGAAATGAGGGATTCAAGCGAACAAATTAAGATCAATAAATCGACACGAGTTACGAATTTGGTTTTCGCACGTGTATACTGGGACGACGTTTTTCAGTACATTTGGTCCTCCGAAGACCTGACGTAAAATGAACCACTTCTCGCACTAGCGCGTAACAATCACCCGAGTTAAAAAGAAGTTTTTACACATGTATCGAACGACTTTTTTCATAACAAGTGCCTTAAAAACGCACGGCGATTTTTTTTCCGCACTAGTTAGGTAAAAATATTATTCCCCCTACACGTAAAGTGGCGATGGACTTACTGCTAGCAATGTCGATATTAGGTGTTAATTTTGGAAAACGAGAGGGGGGGGCGCAAATTTGGCGCTTGCCCCGGGCGCCATTTACTCTAGCTACGCCCCTGGATGTGATGGATGATAATGATAAGACTGCACTGTTTTCGAACTTAAAATTAGTATAGCTATTTTTCAATCAATATTCAACCATACTTGTACCATACAACGTCTATTTTTCCTTCTTGTTCAGATATATTTGCCTTGTTGACTGCTTTGATACCAGTGGTTTTTTTAACAGCTGAGGTATCAATGATTTGTTGTATGTTAAGGAATTAATGAAAATCTAACAGTCGATTTTCATTAATTCCTTACCAATATTTGTGACTCGTTAAGCGCTCACTAGTAAATACTATCATGAGTATCATGACCTACTAGAGGTGTGCGCCACGCCGGCGCGGCGGCGCCGCGCCGCGGGACCCACGCCGCCGCCGCCGCCGAGGTTTGCAAAATTCACGCCGCGACTAAAATTTTACGGAATAAAATCATTTAAATTACGCGCCACGCTGATCATATTGACATTAAACAACAATATGATTGCGAATATCGACAAGCTGTTCCCTCTGACCGAAAAGATTGTATGCGCAGCATTTCTGGATTGCGGATTTTCAGATATTGACATGCACCTACGAAAAAAAATACACGACTTGGGCAGATTTTTTTCCAATTGTACAGAATTCCAAGTATACACATTCCCAATACTACAGATTTACAAACCTACAGAATCCCAATACTTTAATATTCCAAAATTACGGTTTCCCATGTCTACAAACTTTCAATATAACTGATTGATTCCTATGTCTACAGATTCCGTATTCTCTAGATTTCACGTCTACTGATTCCCAACTGTAATGCTTTTTTCAACACACTTGCTTGTAAGTCGTAACGTAGGTCTTATTGAACCGCTTTTAGGCTTATAATCCTAGGTATTACTAGCTATGTGTTTTTTCATTTTATTATATTCTTCACATCGTCGATCCCACAGTGTCTGAAGACAAAAGTCTTCAATCAGTGCTTCCTACCCGTCATGACTTACGGAGCCGAAACGTGGACACTGACGGTACGGCTGGTCCACAAGTTCAAGGTCGCTCAACGAGCTATCCAGAACCTTGAAAACTTCTTCAAGTGCAGCGGTGAATAATTTAGGAGAGATAACATCTCCTTGTCTTACTCCCCGCTGCAATGGAATTGGTTTCGAGTTCCGGTCCTGGAGGCGAACTGACATATTGGCATTCTCGTACAGGCACTTCAGCACTTCAATGTACCGGTAGTCTACTTGGCACCGCTGGAGAGACTGTAATACAGCCCACGTCTCGATCGAATCAAAGGCTTTTTCGTAGTCCACAAACGCTAAGCAGAGATACTCCTCGGTTTTCTGTATAACTTGACGGAGCGTGTGTATGTGGTCTACGGTGCTGAAGCCTTTTCTGAAACCGGCTTGTTCAGGAGGCTGGAAGTCGTCGAGCCTGCGTGTGAGACGGTTTGTGATGACTCTTGAAAACAACTTATAGACATGGCTCGGAAGTGTGATGGGTCTGTAGTTCTTCAACAGGGTGTTGTCACCTTTTTTGAAGAACAACACCTACCACACCTCTGTTCCATGCTTTTGGCGTTTTGCCTCTAAAGATGACGGAATCAAACAGCTTTTGAAGGGCCCTAAGGACTGATTTCCCACCCGCCTTCAGGAGTTCGGCTGTTATTCCGTCATCGCCTGGTGCCTTATTGTTTTTGAGTTGTTTGAGAGCCATCCTAATCTCGTACAGGCTGACGTCCGGTATACGAGCCCCGATGCAGTGGAGTTCGTCTAGTTCGAAACAATTTTTACAAATTTTTGAATATTTTAAAAATGATCACATTATGCTAATGATAAATTGTATGAACGTTAGTCATGGTTAATGTACTACATTTCAGGAGACACAACAATCTGAAGTACGCTTTTGTTGTTTAATAAATCGATTTTAACAAACCAGTGTCTAAATTATATTTTCGTTCACCACCGTAATTCCGCGCTTATAAGCTTGACGCAAAATTCGCAGTGCATCAGGTGTACCATGTCGTCTTTAATATTAATGGCGTTCTTTATTAAAAATTGTGCAAAAAATTTAAAAAAATAGTAATAGTAAAATAGTTTTTTTTTTAATTCTGATTTATTAAATCCAAATATTTTATACTCAAAGAAACTACTATAGTACTGCTATTGAATAGGGAAGGTTTTGTCTCTAAACCTTTTCCTCCGGATGAACGGGATAAGCTCGAAAAACTGTCTAACTGGACGAGAACATATGCATCGGGGCTCGTATCTTCGGTATGGTGTCGAGTCAATTTAGCTCGTGGGTCGTTAGCTAAATTGGAGATGGGTCTTCGTGTTGATGTGTACAGCTGTCCGTAAAAGCTCTCTATCTCACTCAAAAGCTCAGATTTGGATGAAACGATCCTACCGTCCCCAGTCTTCAGCTTCGCAAGCCAGCTCTGACCAATAGACAAATCTCTCGCTAAAACTTTAGAGCCTTTGTTCCGGTCAATAGCCTCTTTAATCCGGTTGGTATTAAATGCGTATGTCGCGGGTGATCGACTTGGAGATTTGTTTATTGAGCCGGCGATATGATGCGGCATCTTCTGGGGATTGTAGAATCATCTCACTCCTTTCCTTCATGAGATTCAGAGTTGGATCAGAGAGCCTCTTATTGCCTTTCTTCCGCTGGGTCTTAAAGAACTTTGACCCAATGGAATGGACAGCTGCCACAAACCCGTCGTTATACTCATCCACATCCATGTCGCTGAGTAGGCAATCGAAACGATTTTGCAGTTCGAGCTGGAAGCTCTTGGGGTTTTGGGAATCTGTAGTGTTGGGTATTTGTAGCATTTTAAATTCGTATTATTGGGAATATGTACAATCAGGAATGCATACTACTCGTATTGACAATATCTGAAGTATTATCTCTTATCTGTAGTATTAGGAATCTGTAGTATTGGGAATCTGTAGATGACTCGATCCAGGCCTACTACCGCGTTTTTCGCGGTAGGGCCGCTGTGCGAGTTAATAAAATAATTTTCGTACACGATAATTATGACAATTGCCGCATAAAATGCAATCTATAACTTTGTTTCGTGTTTATTTTCTTAATAATAAACTTGTCCTAAACAATATCTAGGTTTTTAATACCTTCTCATCCTTATATGTATGAACGTACAGGGTAATAACTTGACCTTGACGCCAACAACTTTTTGAAAGTTTAAATATTAACTTCTCGTTGGACACCTGGAGTGAATAGTGACTTCTGCTGCTGACTGTACCTATCACGTACCTTCTAAAAAAACAATACTTTTATTTAAAAAATGTAAATGTATGTGTGTATAACATAAGTTTTTTTCATACATTAAAATATTTGCGTTCATACTATTATTCTAAGTGGCATGCCATTTGATTGTGCAGTAAGGTAAGGTGGGGGATGATTGAATGGTTTTTTGATGAGATAGACAGTGTTGTGTTAAAACCCCCATAAAATAAAAACCTATTTACTTCTTATCAACTGTATAAGTTTGAAGGCATAGGCAAGGACTATATTTTCAGATTTTGTCAATAAAACTCGACTACGACTATTCTAACATATAAAAATAATATAACAAAATATATCTTTGACAAAAAAATTGACGGGATAAGATCGAATGGTCGAGGGGTAAGATTGACATAGTTTCTAAAAGCTTTTAAATCAATGCCAACGCTTACTGTTGCTCGTTATTCAATAGAGTTTCTTACGCTTACCAAATACAAATGATTTTAGCTTAAATATTCCCGATAGGTAGCCAGAAAACTGCAATTGAAAAAAAAAGTATTTTACTCTTACCCCGCTTTACAGGATAAAGGATAGTGATACTCAAACTTTGCATTGCAAATTCTTACTTGAAAGAACTCAACAATTTTTTTTAGAATACTTTAGGTTCGGTTAAAAATTAAAATAACAGTTGAATGAAATCAATTCTATATTTTATAAAATATATTGATGGATAAAGTTTTTTATGTTAGGTTAAGGACTGTATCGTTATTTATAAATACAGCTTTACTTGGCCGTATTTTTTTTATATTACATTTTTACATAAAAAACATACATGTATCTAATTACTGCTTTAATAAGGTACACATTTCATCCTAGAAACTCGACGTGAAACATCTAGATTAGACACAACTAACCCAATCCTCCCGAGTAATAAAAAATATTTCGGACAAATACTGCAAAAAAAAATACGGTTTGCGAAAAAGACGACATCACACACAAAAAAATCGTACTATGAAAGACACGCTTTCACGTGTTTCGTAATGTCAAACATTTAGGTATTTTCATAACACTTAAATTTCACAAAAAAATGTCCTGAATTTGTGAAAGGATACTTTAAAGAGAATATGGTATGTAGCTTACGTGTATTCTGACTTTGACATCCAATATAACAATCATGGAGCATTTATATCCACCTGTTCCAACGATGGATCAAGCCCATGGTGTTTCATTAAGGCTTTTATGTGTGGCTGATTCTTATAGCTGTTTTACTGTTCTCATACACATAAGAAAGTGAAGGTCATCTAAATCGTTGTGTAAAAATCCCATTTTAAGTTAAACATTAAATCCACCACATTTAATTTGCGTATGCTTGATTGGGGAATCATGAAGACACCGTTTAGATAATATACTCGGGCAGCATCTTGCCTTATTGTTTCTAAAAATAGTACCATGCAGTCGCTGAAATAGTCTTACATTCAGCTGAATGAATCAAATATTTTATTCTCAATTTGACAGGTAAACTTAAATTAAAACAATAAATTAATTAATTACTAAAATACAAAATTTAGTATAAAATAATATTATAAATTAAACTTATGCTTATTCTAAAATAAATTAGCACCCCTTAGCTAAGCCCGCTCCGCGCCTCCCCCGACACAAAGGTGCCCATTACACTCGCCGCGTTTCCACGTTGAACCGCAATGGACAACCTCTGCAGCAGGAAAGACCCGGAGCGAGGATCGTGACCACTCTCCCGCAGCCGCCTCCCCACCTCTTTAATAAAAGTTAAGCCTTCGACACACCAACATCCGGTGGTCTCCACCGCGAGCGGGACAAACAAATAGTTCGCCAGGACTGCGTACTTTTCCCGCTTCCGCGCCGCAGCCAACTCAGCCGCCGCTCCCGCACATCGCATAGTGCGGCTGATGTGTGAAGACGCGAACGTGCTGACGCACGTGGCATCCCACACCAGACATCGGCCTTTCTCCCACGGGATCAAAGTTAAACCGTCGGGCCTTTTACCATCAGACCGGTTAAGGCCCGGCGGCTCCAGCACACACGGGATGTTTGCGGCCACTAACGCTCTCCGCACTAAATCATTGAGCGCGTGGTGCCGTGGAAACCTCCCGGCACACCGACAACAACTCAGAGCATGATGGCCGTTACCTTCCACTACTGAGCCGCATATACAAACATGGGGTTCGCAAACTCCACAGCCCAGCCGAAAAGCAACCGCAATTCGCAAGGAGTTGTCGTCGAGAAGTGTACCTAGGTGCGGGGAGGGTAGCGCCTGCAGCCACGCCCCAGATTCCGGCCTCGACACTGCGTTAAGCCTCGCCCTATCAACGGCTACCGCAGTCTCGAAAAGGCACTCGAATTCCCGCCTGACTCCCACATCATCCCATTGTCTCTGACGGTCCGGACTTTCCGGTATTGGAGCACCCGGATTGAGAGCCGTCCAGGACGTCCTAGCATCGGCAGCATAAGGAATGGTTACCTTGTCACCATTTGGAGATAAAATTTGAGTGACAAGGGCCACAACCCCAGCCGCCGACGCCAGGAAGGCTGAAATAGCTGAATAGGTTTGTCCGAAATACGTTTGATAGGCAATATTGAGAGCATCATAAAGACCCTAAAAGAAATAATTTGGAAAGTAGCCATATATCACATAACACTCAAAAATATCTACACGCCATACACTCAGAACATAGAAACGCAAAATAATACATATTTCAAGAGTTAGACCAGTGGCCTATACCACAAAACTTTACAAGCGTACAATTCTACAAAATTGTATAAATTCCCATACAAAAAGTTGACAATTTTGTAGAATTGTACGCTTGTAAAGTTTTGTGGTATAGGGGCCAGGTTGAACTTGTATTTATAAATAACAATACAGTCTTTAGGTTAGGTTAGGTTATCATATTGTTTAACTAAGAACAGCAGGACATAAGACAATTGTAGAATGAGAAAATCACATAAGAAAAAACAGATTTCTAATTGCGCGTACCTAATGTTACGTTATGAATTTGGAAAAAAAATATAGCTGGCTGATCGGAAGGATTGGCCGATTTGATCGGGTTGCTTCGTTTTTAATTGGATTCGTAAGTAATGTGCAACTGGCCACTAACAAGTTTGTTTTTAGTGTCATAGAAATTTGTATGGGATTCTTTTATACCCTAGGGCTAAAATTACTACTTTATACCCGCTTCGCGAAGCTATGTTGACATACTTTTTAAACAGGAGAAGTGAAAATTACTACAACGAAATCAGAAACTATAGCTCAAAGACCCACATGACAGTGCAGGTTCTCGCCTCTTCATTAATTGCAATATAGCTCTTATTAGGTACAGTAAAGATTTTACATTACTTAACATTTTTTTACATGGTAATGTACCCCAAGCACCCCCGCCCTCTTCCGTCAAATTTATCCGCAGGGTATAGCTATTAAGTGCGAATATTTACATACAAATAATTTATGAAAATTACGATGAATTATACCTAATGGGTAAATAATATATTTCACGTTCCGACTGATACAATTTAATGAACATGTCAATTGTTTGAATAAATCTTACGTTAATTTATTTAAGTGTAAAGTTTGAGAATCCGTATAGTTTTCTATGACTTTTAAAAACGGGGGAAGATTGAAACATTAGTATTTCACTGTTACCCCATCGAAATTAGTTGGGTAAAGATTGAAACCTCTCGTAAATCTCAAAATATGGTTAATAGCGAGTCCTAGCCCCAGTAAATAAAAACATAATCTAAAATAACACATAAATATTCAGTCAGAACTTTTGTACTCACCTTATTAAACAAGTTATGAAGCACGGGGTAAGATTGAAAATCGACGAATTCACCACGAAATGCTGACCTTCACAAAATAAATGTCACAAAACAAGCGAAGCGTCTACGCACTGCGAGTGTTCACTGCCGACTGAGCGGCAATAGGTAAAGAAATGGCGTCCTAAAGGATGTTACTAGCACTAAAAAATATACGCTCAATAGGGAGTTATGTATGTGGGATTTTCGATCTTTCCCCTTTTTTCATCTTCGCCCACCTTACCCTATATCATCCTTATTAAGCTACGAGAATAAAATTTTCACGGGCGCTTGTATGCAAATATTTTAATGTATGAATAAACTTATGAGGTATTTTTTAAATAAATGTATTGTTTATTTAGAAGGTACGTGATAGGTACATTATTTTTTACTAACATTCATATTTTGAAGTGGCGGACTTGGCTGGTTTCGGGCGGAGCCCGGCTACGGAGTACACTCTTCATCCGGGCCACATATAATGACCAATACTGCGACCATATAAAACACGGACGCCTAACGCCAGCTCTAAAATGTCCCCAAAACCAATTGTTCAATTGTGCCAAGTTGGGCGGGACATAGCGCTTTTCGTGACACCGCGCATATTTCGGCGCAACATCTTTGAAAAATATTTATTGAATATCGCCAATCAAAACTTTGATTGACCAATCACAGCTATTTATAAATGGCGGTTGAAGTTTTTATAGGTTGACATTCTAATTCATTGCCGTGGTTCATTCTAATTAATTGAACAGGGGGTGACACTTGTCAACTAAAATTCAGGACCGTATTTGAAAGGCAATTTAGTATGACGTGCGGCTTCCATGTTTTATTTGTTCGTAGGAAAAATAACTTCAAAACTACAGAGGTACTTACACATATTTTCCGACCTGGTACATTAAGTAGATGTTTGGTACATATGAGTTATTTTCATATGAGTTATTTTCCCTCATCCCGCCCTCCCCTTTCCGTTATAAAACCACACGTGCCGGTTTGCGGTGTCACTCCTTCACCGTGGAAAATATTCCCACACGTACTAAGAAATTCGGCAATTCCTTCATATGCCGGACTATTAAAAAGTGTAATTCTTTACCGGCACATGTTTTGCTATGCTGGGGCATTTTCGGCAGTTCCAGGATAGTTTTTGTTCTTTAACGATAGGTACGGTTGCGATATTGTCAAAATCAAAGAGTTCTTTGCTCTGGTAAAATTATTAAAGTGACAAAAAAAAAATTCGGAAATTTAAATTTTCTCAAAGTTCAGGTATGCTATGCTGGGGCATTTTCGGCCATTCCAGGAAATTCATTTCAGGATATTCCTCTTTATTTTTGATAATATCGTAGCCGTAGCTATCGTGTTAGCCCAAAAACTAGTCTTGAACTGCCGAAAATGTCCCAGCATAGCACACCTGATTTTTGAGAAAATTGAAATATAAGAATATTTTTTTTGTCATTTTTATATTTTTACCAGAGCGTCGAACTCTTTGGTTTTGACAATATCGGAGCCGTAGCTATTGTTTAAGATCAAAAACTATCCTGGAACTGCCGAAAATGCCCCAGCATAGCATACCTGAACTTTGAGAAAATTTAAACTTCAGAATATTTTTTTGTCACTTTAATAATTTTATCAGAGCAGAGAACTCTTTGGTTTTGACAATATCGGAGCCGTAACTGTCGTTTAAGACCAAAAACTATTCTGGAACGGCCGAAAATGCCCCAGCATAGCATACCTGAATTTTGAGAAAATTGAAATTTCCGAATATTTTTTTGTCACTTTAATATTTTTACCAGAGCAAAGAACTCTTTGGTTTTAACAATATCGGAGCATTAGCTATCGTTTAGGAACAGTCAGCAGCAGATATACCTGAGCGGGCAAGGTGTCCAAGAAGTCATGTACACTTAAATCGTCAGAAAAATATGAACATCTAAGTTATCATTTTCACATACGCTTTCAGTTCGTCGCATATATCTTAACATTCCAGTTTTTCTTTAACACGTACACGGTTATTTATTAAATCACAATAGTCCGGGAGCTAAACTTTAACTTGTTCGAGAAAATTACATTAAATCCTACAGTATATTTATTTCAGGAATATGATAAAACATCGTTTTGTGAATATATGAATCTAATTATCCCTGGTAAATGTGTGGAGGTTTTTTCATAAAATCAATATTAAGATTTAATTGTTTAATAAAAAGAAACAATAAATCCTACAGTAGGGATTTATTATCCGAGGGGATTAACTGAATATTTAAGACAATATTTTAAAAAGTCACCACTGAATAATCGTAGATATAGTCAGAAAAAATAAAATTATTTTTAAAATTCATAACAATCAAACAGAAATTAAACAAATGGTGATTTTTTACTATAATGACCCGACAATTATTATACTCATCCAAAGAAAAAATTACGTCAGTGACTCAATGCTAACTATTTTTTTTACAGTTTTAACTGATTTACGTGCAGGCGCATTAATTCTACATTTTATTTTTTTATATGTACCTATTGTCAATAACGGTTACAAAGTCAGTGGTAACTAAGCACTCAAATTTAAGCAGTTGTCATTAATATCTACACGCGCTGCCAATCACATACGTCAGCAGCCAAGGTGCCACCCGTTGCTTAGCAGTTGTTATTTCAATGGTAACTAAGCACCAACATTTTATGTGAATAACTTTCAATACTGTAATTTTTCATTCTGTAATTAGTTCGTTGAATGCAGTTTTTGCAATCCAAATGGCAAACGTATTTTCCTAGCTAGCTTCGGCACCTACCGCTGAACAGCTGCAAAGGAACTTTCTCTGTCACTTCTATTAGGGTATAATAAGAGTGACCATGACAAGTTCTTTCGATTTGATGATTTCGGATTTCGCGGTAGCGGTCCTGAGGGCTTATTGCGAGCTACGCACGAAGTTTTGCCTCTTTGTCACTCTTACGTTCGACATTGCAAGTGCGAAAGAGAAAGGCAAAACATCGTTCGTGGTTCACAATAGGCCCGTTTTTTTTTTTTATACCACGTCGGTGGCAAACAAGCATACGGCCCGCCTGATGGAAAGCAATCACCGTAGCCTATGGGCGCCTGCAACCCCAGGGGTGTCACATGCGCGTTGCCGACCCAATAAGAACTTGTACACTCCTCTTTTGAAGAACCCCATACAACGGGAATACCTCGGCAGCTCATTCCACAGACGGACCGTCCGCGGGAGGAAGTTGCTCTGAAACCGCACGGTGCGCGACCATTTAAGTTGCAAGGTGTGAGGATGAGCGCCCAGTCGGTGGCGAGCGGTGCGATGATGAAAAGTGGACGTTGGCATCATGTCGAACAGTTCTTCAGAGCACAACCCATTGTACAGACGATAGAACACACATAAGGAGGCGAAGTCTCTCCTTAGACTTAAGGGTTCAATACCGCCTGTGAGTCTGGGATCGTCTACTATTCGGAGAGCTCGTCTCTGAACCGAGTCAAAGGGTGCAAGCTGGTATACAGGTGCTCCTGCCCAGAGGTGACAGCAATACTCCATATGGGGTCTGACTTGCGACTTATATAACAGAAGTCTTTGCCCCGGAGTAAAGTATTCCCCTCGCTTTATTGAGCACACCGAGCTTTTTGGATGCCAGCGTAGCTTTTCCCTCTAGGTGACATCGGAATTGGACGTCGTTGGAAATGTCGACTCCGAGGTTATAACTTATCCCTCTGGTTATAACTTATAAAGAATATTTGATCCATATGTGACAAGGATTGCTTTGACGTCTGACTGACTGACAACTCACGAAAGCAGTGCAGACTTGTCACTGCATACATCTATCTCAGGTTATGGCAAACTATTCAAAATGGACACATTTCTTTAGAATATTGAAATATGACTTATACAGTGTGTGGTCTTTAACACGGGAGAAAAATGAAATGAGTGACTCCTTAGACTATATATATATATGTGGAAATGATTGTTGATCAGCTTATTAATGCACCGTTTAAATTGTCACCCCCGGTTGTAGGCCACACACTGTATTATTTGTAATAACATATTTTTAGGTAATAAATGAAGGTTGCAGGAGTAGGTACATTCATTCCGGACCTAATAATTATCAATATGACGTCAGTAGGTAACGTCAATATTTCATTGCAAGTTTGAGAAAAATAAAATGAAATGAAACATATAATAAACATAAAACATTTTATTTTCAAAAATTGAATGTTTCATACAAGCTTTTTTCACTGGAGGAGCGTTGGTGGCCCACCGGTAAGGCTTTCATTCCGAAGGTCGTGGGCTCAAATCCTGTCGGCTCGTACAGTCGCCATCAGATATATGGTAGCGGTCGAGGTCCCCAAATAAATCGGAGCAACGTAAAATTTCAATAAATTCGTTACGTGAGAAAATGGCAATGATTTGGGAGCGTGTAATTCGTCGTAAATTTAGGGGCAGTCACTTTTCAATAAATTCGTAACGTACAAGTAGGTAAAGATATCAGAACGAACATGACTCAAAGATATCAAAGCAGCCAGGATGATCATAAAGATCGGAACGCTTATAGGAAATAAACCTTAAGTCTGCGTCACATAGTTTATTTTAATTTGTTACTATGTTGTCACTACTACTACTTTAAGTTGTCAATGTCAAAGATGATTTTGACGACTGTTGTGGGTTAGTAAATGAGTTTCCTAGATACGTTTTCAAGCATCGTTATCGAGAAAAATGCATACATTCAATTTTGATTTTTTATTGATGTAATCATATTAATATATGGGATAAGTAAATAAAATCGTAAAGCTAGCAAATGATTTATTTGAACGGAACTAAAAAAGTATAAAGGGTGAACAGAATACCTAAGTCATAATTTGCGGATCCTATTTTACCACGGTGACAAGACCGAGAATTGTAAATTGACTGTTTCTCCCATTGCAGGCGTCCATGGGCTACGGTTACCACTTATCATCAGACGGGCCGTGTGGTTGTTTGTGTTTCAAATATATTGCAAGAACTTTTAGCAATCAACAATAAATACCGTCTTTTAAGCGAAGCAAAATTATATATTGTCACAAAAATACGACAATTGTAGCGAAATTCCAACATAGGTCGAACCTCATATCAAGAATTCACAAAAATCGTTCTAAACCTTGTGACAATTGTAACGACTTTCCGAAAGAAAAATTGTAAATTACGATACAAGTGCGAAAAAAATTAAGTGGAGTGGAACTAGTGGAGATAAATTAAAGCACGACCGAAGGGAGTGCTTTAAATCTACACGAGTTACGAATTTCCTTTTCGCACGTGTATTATTAGTGATAATTGTATGTTGGTGGCAAACAAGCACACGGACCGTCCCATAGTAAGCGGTAGACGTAGCCTGCGGAGGCTTGACATCAGTAACAGTGATATTATACATATATGATATTTTATATATATGTTTATGCTATTGTTGCTTTACTAAAATACAGGGTGGCTCATTAAAATCAGTCAGTATGGGAATGTCTGAAACTATCGGATATACGAAAATAATATATGTTCTTAGGAACCATGTCATCGATTTTAATAAACAGAAAAACTGCATTAATATATTGAAAAAAAAACTACCTAGCAGGGGAATCGAATCCGGTTGTTTTGAAAAAATAAACTTATCTGCACCATTTCTGTTCGGATATCCATTGTGTAGGTCTTAAGCAGTAAATAGTAGTAGGTATTTGTTTTTAGGAACCATAATCCCCTAAGAAGCATGATGTCTAAAATGAATAAAATACATTGTTTTCACATTCACGTTTTTTTTCTAATGTAAAAATGCAGTTTTTTTATCAAAATCGATGATAGGTAATTATGGTCCCTAAAAACAAATACTACTTAGTATGTCTTATAGTTTCAGAAATTCTCTTTCAAAAAAATAAGTTTTAATACAAAATATTATTAAATGACGAACTGACATTTCTATTACTTCCTAGGGAATTTCACTTTTCTATTACTCCCGCTATGCATGCAAGCAATGGCGCACTTAGACGGCAAGTGTGATAAAAAGGTGACATTAACTGCCCCCCAAGATAGCCTGATTTGACAGCTCCTGATTTTTTTCTGTGGGGTTATTTAAAAGGATTTGTCTTTTCTAATTAGGCAACGAACCTTTAGCAATTAAAACAAGGTACTCGAACCACGATCACTAAAATAACGCCGGAAATGTGTGAAAAAGTGATGAAAAATGCGATGAAAAGGGTTGGCATCTGCGATGCTACTGGAGGTGGATATTTGTCTGATTATTTTCCATGTGTAATTGCCAACCCAAAATAATTTTATTTAACCAGCGACACTTTATATTTTTTGTGTTATGTATAGAATAAAATTTCAAAAATAAAGTGTAGGTATATATTGTCTTATTTGGCCACCCTGTATGACTATGAATATATTCTAGATTGACTTAGGTATACACTGTTGTGTCAACAGTACTTTCAAATCCCATTGTAATCGCTGTTTAAATAATACC
>JALPQI010025961.1:0-11908 GCA_025490895.1 Thaumatotibia leucotreta | reverse complement strand
AAATGATAAGCTAGAGACTAAAATAGTTAACAATCATTACCATAATATTTCATTCTAATCTTCTTCAACTCCAGACATTTCACTCTCGTTCTCATCCCCACTTTGTTAAGATTGTTAACCTCTATAATAGATTTATACTGGTAGGTTAGTTTTTATATTAGGAATTGACATGGCAAGATTTCGTTTTTGTAATATGTCCTCATGATGTCAACAACAAATTAATCTTTTTCTTCAATATATTATAATGTGTGTTTACAAGTCGTATCATGGCAGCCGAGAGTTATTTAACACACTTTCATGCGATGAATCATTTGTGTTAACAGTAATTCGTTCTGATATTATATCTAAAGCCTCATCCGTGCCTTGAAATTTGTTTTCCTCTTTAATGGCGTGCAGGCAAACATTTTTCCATTCCTCTACACTTATACTGTTAAATTTCTCCTCTGCTAACGTCATTATAGAACTCATGTTCATTGTAATATTTCTCTTTGCCACGTAATTTTTCACTATCCCCCACTGACTTTGTGACTTTTGACAGTCAATATTATATCGTCGGCTGACAACCAAAACTCACTATAAAACTGTCACTACTCTTAGCAACCTCTTATGTCAGTATTGAATCAAAACTGAGATACGATCTGTATTCTATTTCAAGTAAGTATTTGTTACTTAGTGAGTTTTGGTTTTCAACCGACGATATTCTTCTTAAAATTGCGCCGAACCTTTTTTGGCCATACAATGAAATTCTAATCTTAAATTTAGAATCCCTGTTAATAAACATAAACAAATACTACTACAGGTGCAAAAATCTCTCGAAACTAATTTTACCATACGATGCAAAAGTTTACCTCGGGCATATATCAACATCGGAACATTTTTATTTAACAATGTTAAAATAATACAATATTGAACAAAAAATATTACACAAAATAAATACTTAAATAATAAAAATGTGACGGACCTTATTTGTTGACTGTATAGTGGAATTCAAATTTCAAATTTAGAATCCGTGTACATATACGAACACTACTACAAATTCAAAAATCTCTCTAAGATAAATTACCTGTAAGTGATTAAGACAGATCGTTAAATGGCTGTTTAATTTTCCCTTTTACGTAATATTTTTGTTGATCTCTTCCCTATTTCTAAGAAATCATGAGTTGTAAGCTTATATAATTTTAAAATTAAGCTATTTCGAACATAATTTGGCCCAGCCGTTTTTGAATAACTAGGTACGGAACCCTAGACTGAGCATGGCCCGACATGCTTTTGGGCCTCTTGGCAGTTTTTCACACAAATAGTTGCTACAAACGTGAAAAATTACGTGGCAAAGAGAAATATTACAATGAACATGAGTTCTATAATGACGTTAGCAGAGGAGAAATTTAACAGTAGGTATAAGTGTAGAGAAATGGAAAAATGTCTGCCTGCACGCCGTTAAAGAGGAAAACAAATTTCAAGGCACGGGTGAGGCTTTAGATATAATATCAGAACGAATTACTGTTAACACAAATGATTAATCGCATGAAAGTGTGTTAACTGTTGCTCCAGTGGTACTCTCAGCTGCCATGATTAATAATAACACGACTTGTAAACACACATTATAATATATTGAAGAAAAAGATTAATTTGGTGTTCACATCATGAGGACATATTACAAAAACGAAATCTTGCCATATCAATTCCTAATATAAAAACTAACCTGCCAGTATAAATCTATTATAGAGGTTAACAATCACATTAACAAAGTGGGGATGAGAACGAGAGTGAAATGTCTGGAGTTGAAGAAGATTAGAATTAAATATTATGGTAATGATTGTTAACTATTTTAGTCTCTAGCTTATCATTGTTTAATGTTATTTGATGCAGTTGGTGTAACTGACTATAAACAGTATAAAAATATAAAAGTTCCCAATTATTTATTTCCTTATGTGCTGATCGTACACAACTACAAATGCAAAAATCTCTCTAAAATAATTTACCTATACCTACATACAATCTTAAAACTGCTCAGCTCGGGAATGAAAACCTTGTACATGGGTAACCGAAAAATCGGTTATCCGTACTAATTTAGACTCGGATTTGAATCCGGTTACGAGTATCAAACCCCGGTTAATTAAAAAATAATTAGATTAAATTAAAATTAAAAATTTTTCTTCAGATTTTGTTATTTAAATTATAACACTTACATATAGAAACTGAACTCCTCACATGATGATAATGATGCTAATAAATTTAATAAGACATTGACCTTGTTCAAATTTTATTCCGCATACATTATTTGGCTGTAGACAACACAAAGGGCGTCCCAATTGGACCATTGCGGAGTTCGAACACGCCCCCCACTATAAGCATCGCATGCATACCCCTCCAGCTTGGACACCGGGATATCAGGTAAGGCCTATATCTAACATGAAATGCTGGTACAATACCTACGCCGCGACCTTTACACGTTGATTGCCAAGCCAAAAATAGTGAACATACCCAGATTGCCAACACATAAAATTCGTCTAATTGGGTTATTTTGGTATTTTTTGTATATGTTATTTAATATTTATTAACATACGTCGCACTCCAGCGGGCAGTTTGGTGGCATGTCAAAATGATAAGATAAGGTTCACAAATACATCAATTCATTCTCAAATAAGCAGAAGTATTTGTACTTAGTATTTGGTACCTAGTATTTATAATGTACAATTATAAATATATTAGAAACTAAGGTAGTACGTTAGTAACATATTATTTTTTAGTATTCATTCAATTTTAAATAAAAATACAATTGACTAGTATGTAAAATATTTAATATACTTAAGTAGATGTTATGCGAATATATTATTAATATTTTTTTTAAATTGCCGGCGGTCAACGGTCAATGAAGTGTGTTTTGCTTAACATTATTTGTAGTCTCAACCTCTTCGTTTTGAATTAGACTATTATTTATCATTTTTAGTGTCCATTCCCGGGATTCGATTTGAAGACAATTTGTAATTTCAGATAATACTTGTTTTTCTTTAGGGTACAGGCGTACTTTTGACAATTTATTCATAGTCTTATTTCTTACATTAAAGGAAGACTGCATTGACAAATTCGAATTTTGCAAAAATTGTATGTTATTTTTTATCTCGGAGATTTGTTACAAATACTAAATACATTTTAATACTCGTAAGTTAAGATTTTTTTTGTAAACCTTACGTTGCCACGAAACTGCCCGCTAGAGTGCGACGTATGTTTATTAAATATTAATAAATATATTGTGGAAACATACCTATATAGGATGAATTTTAAAAAGTTGTGGTTAAGCGATGCGGTTACCTAATCCGTTTTTAAAAATTTGTGTTTTATTATCCCTTGTTTTATATTTATAATTCTGCTTTCCTACTATCTGTTATATCTCAACTCCTCTCTTATGTAATACTTAATCCGGTCCTTTATGTTTGTATTTATAATTACTTGTTAACTTTGTTGTACTAATATGTTGCTACTATTGTCTACTATAAATGTTTTCTCTCATCTACTCAAAGGTTAACGCGAAGAAATCCCTTATGGGGATAAGTTCGCCTTTCTACTTCCCCTGTCATTTTTTAAATCTCATGTAGGTAATCTGTGTTTTGTACAATAAAGAGTTATACTACTACTACTACTAAATCTTTTACATAATACAAAATCATATTTTCTGGATCTACTCATGATTGCAATCAACTTTTACTATGGGACTTATAACGAATTCGGTAGAAATAGTACATTTCGATGCTAATGCGGAAGGTACGTCATTACTTATTGAAGAATGGCATTTCCGCGCGTGCATCGAACGATGTTTTTCAATACAATTGCGAAAAATTAAGAGATGATAAACAAAATAGCTAGTTATGAGATGAAACTTTGACAATGAACATTTTTGACGGACAAAACGATACCTCCTACGTATACTGGTACAAGTGCAAAATCATCACTTTCCAGGAGAGCTGTTCAAAGGTACAAAGTTCTATAATTAGCTCATATAATGAAATAATTTCATGATATTTTCAAGCATTTACAAAAATAGTACATTGTGCATCAAGGGAGGTAAGTACGGAATTACTAACGAGAGTGTTAGAAGCCCGACGCCGTTAGGCGGAGGGCTTTTGGCCACGGTCGTACTGCACACGCCGCACGCAACCGACAACGTCCCGTCGGACGCAGCGTCTGAATGATGTATGGCGGGGGGACGCCGCACGCAGCGGGCGAAACCGACCACTTCCGAGCATTCTCGAACACACCATTCACCCGCTGCGTGCGACGGGACGTTGTCGGCTGCGTGCGGCGTGTGCAGTACGACCGTGGCCTTTATGACTCGAGTTAGTATTCCGCTTACCGACCGTGATGCATACAATGTTTTTCATCACATTTGCCAACCAAAAAATAAGTTTTAAGACATAATATTATTAAATGACGTACTGACATTTCTATTACTCCCTAGGGAATTTCACTTTTCTATTACTCCCGCTACGCGCGCAAGCAATGACGCGCTTAGACAGCAAGTGTGATGAAAATACATTTTAATAAAATCTAGATATTTACTTTTTTGAAATAATTAGTAGTTTTTGAAAATACCAGTATACGTGAAATTTACGAGTTCTTGTTTGTGATGAACTGAGACAACTACCGTATTCGTAGTTTACTATGACTCGATGATTTTGATTATGGACATATTTTTAGTGCCTTTGATGTATATTTTGTATCATGCACCGTAAATATCTAAACAAATCAGAGTTTTTGCTCTGATGTTTTTTATTGGTTAGTTTTCGCCTGATTTGTCACTTGTACCAGTATGTACGCCTAAATTGATTAATCATGTACCAGTATACGATGAAGCTTTTTTGTAAGTTATGGGCATTGCAAGAAGTCTAAAAATATATAGCCTAAAAGTATGGCATCCGATTTGAAGAAAACATGACTATATTACTAAACGGTTTTAGACAAATCTATGAAGAACTGTCGTTATCCAGTTTCCACTAGGACCAACGACATCTAGCGTCTAATAATGGCCGATAGCTAATTCTTAATTTTCGTAGACGAAGGAATTTTTATTATATCGTCAGTTGTAATATGAATTAATGTAACCACCAAATTCCTCCTGACCTCCTGAAAAGTCGTCATTAAATGACGACTTTTCAGGAGGGCCAAAAAACGAAATGGACATTTATAAAGTATGTTGTATCTTTTTAGTTAATTATCCTAGTGAAATGATGTTTATCTTGTTTGTTTTATTTTTGAGAGGTCTATTTGATAGACAGTTATAGGTGAAAAACTTAAGAAAATCACCTGTTGTACGTGTGAGTGACGTATTCGAATAGAGAACACATATTTGAAATAAGTAACACAAACAAAACAAATGCCTATTCGAACACGTCACTCACACATACAAGAGGTGACTTTATTAAGTTTTTCACCTATACTAACTGCGATCCACCTACTAGCGACCACACTTATAGTTCAGGAAATGGCTGGTGCTTACGTTAAATATTTTCAAATAAATTTGGAGATACGTTAACAAATCAATGAAAATCATCAAAAGTGGATTTCGGAATTTAGTGTAACTCACAAATTGAAACCGAATTGCTTATGAGCCATACAATGCAGACGGCGCTTACAGCAGTGACGTTTATAAAAATATGGTGAGTACCTTAGGAAAGACATGTTTTGTACTTACAAATTCGTACTTACGTTAAAATATTGTCTATGATTTTTGGAAACCTTTACATACGTTAATAAAAAACGTAGAAACCTAATAAAATGGCAAAGTTTTTGTTAACGTATTCGACATTTTTTTCTAGATATCAATATTTTATACAGGGTGGTCCAAACCTTGACGTCAAAAATTTTTTTTTAGATTCCTCACGTCATGAGCTATCAGAATATACCCCATGTATGTTAGCCGATTTTTTTGTAGTTTTCGAGTTATGAATTTTTGAAAAATTTTTTTTTGGGAAATTCTGGAATAAAGAAATTTATTAATTAAAAAAAAACTATTGGGTTTATTAACTAGTTTCTTTTTGTAAAAGTATTACTACTAATAAAGCATTTATTGACAAAAAAATTAGCGTCCTCACTTTGATACAAGTAGGATGAAAAATACCGAATTCAAAATTTTACGCTAAAAACGCATCAAAATAGCATTAATGTACGTAAATAAAAAAATAAAACATATCCCAAGGAATTTTCGTATTCTAAAGACCGCCCTAGACTTTGAGCCTTCGTAAAAGCAAAAAAAAGTGATACTTAATAATGAGGATTTTTCGGAGTAGTCAGGTCAAATCATCAAGTCTCTAGGGCAGTCTTTAGATTACCAAAAATCCTTGGGATATGTTTAATTTTTTTTTATTTACGTGCATTAATGCTATTTTGATGCGTGTTTAACGTAAAATTTTGAATTCGGTATTTTTTATCCTACTTGTATCAAAGTGAGGACGCTAATTTTTTTGTCAGTAAATGCTTTACTTGTAGTAATACTTTTACAAAAAGAAAATGTTTATAAAACTCAATAGTTTTTTTATCAATAAATTTCTTCATTCCAGAATTTCTCCTAAAATAAAATTTTCAAAAATTCATAACTCGAAAACTACAAAAAATCGGCTAACATACATGGGGTTATATTCTGATAGCCCATGACGTAAGGAACCTAAAAAAATTTTTTTGACGTCAAGGTTTGGACCACCCTGTATACACCGTTCGATAGAGCAGGAAATTTGCAGTCGAACGGTATACTTAACTCAATTTCGTCATTTTGGTGGTTAAATTTATTTCTAGTTTTCAAATACTGAAATTTTGACGCAACAAAGATTCGATGACATATCATCGGGTACCATCGGAAATGTCGCGATCGTGCCTACTAACGAAAAATACCGAACCCATAGCGGACCAAGTTCGCGGTGCGGTGCGGACCATGTTCGAACGTCTGTTAATACTTATAAACTTCTCGCTCTTCTTTAATAAGTTACACACATATAAGTTTTGTACATATTTGTAATCGTTGTTTGAAGCTCTTCATTTTGATACCAAACTCGATAGGTTTCTTTCATATCTATTTTCGTTGATCAGATAACATTGAATTTCTACGCCGCCATATTATTTTTAACGTGAAGCCACATATCCTATGTTACCTGCGACGTCACAAGGATTCTAATGATACCTTACACTATTAAAAACGGTTAAGTGGTAGCGAAGATCTGCGCGTTTAAAGAAAATAATATATATTCATTTATTATGAAACATACATAGGGGCTGAACACATATACTCTCCTTTTGGCAGTCGTGTAAAAAGCGCAGGTCGTATTTCCAGACATGCGATGCTTAACGACATAATCCGCAGGTCTCTTGCCACGATCAACGTACCTGCTCTTCTTGAGCCTACTGGTATTATTAGAGATGGTGGTAAGAGACCTGATGGTGTGTCTTTGGTTCCTTAGAGCTTGGGATGAATGTTGGTATGGGATGCTACTTGCGTAGACACCCTGGCACCGTCCCATCTTCAACAAACTACGTTTAAGGCGGCCGCTGCGGCGGAAAATACCGAATTTTTAAAACATAATAAATATAAGGGCCTCGGCAAAGAGTACGATTTTGTACCGTATGGCGTAGAAACTTTAGGTTTATGGGGGCCCGCAGATTGTTAGCTGAGATTGCGGAACGTCTGGTTGACGTAACTAAAAACCGAAGAGCTGGCGACTTCCTCGCACAAATCGCACAACGCATCAGTAGTGCGATACAGCGAGGAAATGCCACAAGTATCCTCGGTACAATGCCACAAGGGCCAATCTTAGATATAGGTTAGGTTAAGTTGATTAGTTAGATTTAATCTATGTACATAAATTGTAGTTTTGAAAATATATATATATTTATATATATATATATATATATATATATATATATTTATATATATATATATATATATATATATATATATATATATATATATATATATATATATTTTTTTTTATCTAATAAAATATAGAAAATAAATGTAGAAATAGTAAATCAGACAAAATAAAGCTATAGAGTAATCTAATTATGTTTTTTATTTGATTCTTCCAGTTTCTAACTTTGTATTACATCCATTACTTTTGGCTAGAAAATTTAGAAAATCCACCTTTGTGAACGTTCCGGATCAATTGGAAACTTAGGTTTTTTTATTTTTATTTTTTTTAATATTGGTACAAAAAAGTGGCTCCACTCCACCTGATCGTAAGTGAAAAGTAGATTCCAAATCGCGGCGGCAACGAACAGGAGACCAGGAGTAACCTCTCAGTTGCCACCGCCTTGCTGGCCCGCTAGATGCTTCTTCACGCGTCGTTTAAAGGGTCCCGACTTATAGGTATGCGGAAACACATGTGCCGGTAAAAAATTCCACTTTTTAATAGTCCAATTTTTTAGTACGTGTGGGAATATTTTCCACGGTGAAGGAGTGACACCGCAAACCGGCACGTGTGGTTTTATAACGGGAAGGGGAGGGCGGGATCAGGGAAAATAACTCTTCAGAACACTCACCATGGTACAGGTGATCAAAAACGCTCAGAGAACCAATGTCCCTATTTATTTGAAGGGGTTCAAGGTGCCCGGTAACCTTAGAGTTGCCTATTATAATACATACTGGCTGCCGCTGCATCCTATCGAGAGCATCAAGAAGTTATTGGGCGAACCCATCCCAAAGATGTGAGCAGTACCTACTCCACGCAAGACCGAACTTGTGTCTTATAAAGAAGAGAAAGCTGGTCGGGCGCAAAGAATCAACGCAGCCAATTCAGGATGCCCAGCTTTTTTGATGCCGTGGTAATTAGTGACTCGATGTATTTATTTTGATTTAGATTGCAGCGTATATCTTTGCCAAGCATATTCAGGCTATCTCGTAAACCAAGAGGAGTGTTCTGAAGAGTTGGAACTGGGTGGAAGAAGACGTCATGAACCGCGAATCACACTCATCAACCAGGACACTGATTCTGCGCTCATGCAGGGAGTCAGCAATCCATTTGCATAGTTGGACAGGCAAGCCATAAGCTTGGAGAGAAGACCTTAGTGCCAAACCCGATCAAAAGCCTGGGCAATGTCGAGACTGATCGCCAAGGCCTCGCCGTTGCCTCCCCCCAGAGGTGCGTGACATACACTAGAAGATCACCCGTTGATCGTTTCGGCCTAAAGCTATACTGCCAATCATACAAAAGGGTACAATAGTAGAGGTGTAACTATTAACAAGCAGCCTGAATGTTGCGTCATCGCCATTATTACGATTTTTTCCGTTAGCAAGGGAGAAGATTTGAGGAGAGAATGGGATAGTGGGCGGGATCAGGGTGAGTGTATAAATATGGCCGACCAGACTAGACAGCTCATTGACAGCCGCACACAGAGCACCAGCCTCTTTCTCTCTCCATCTGTCTTCCTTTTCAGATCTCAGATCGGACTGTGACTTGCCTTACCGCATCATCATCACCAAGATCATTTCCTCTCTCGCCCATGGCAAATTTTCCTTCAACAGCCTCTCGACACCGTCCCCAAATGAGAGTGCAACGACAGTCCCACCTTCGTGGGATGCGACCCGGTCACATGCAGCTGCAATAGCGGAAACGCGTGAGCAGCCACACATACTCCAGGAGGAGTATAGTTTGTATATTCATTTCAGACAGCTCATTCCGTTGCCGGACACCAGACCAACAACATCGTCAACTCTTTATGATGACTCGTAGAGAGGCAAAACATGTGCCGAATATTAGTATTATTAGCGTTGGCTTGTTATAGTTATTTGCGTATTTATGTTTGCGGCAACTAATTATAGCTGGTTACACTAATTCACTTATACAGCTTATACGTATTGTATCGTGGAATAGCCAAGTAATATTTTTCATCCTTTAATATGGACTACCGCAAACTAACGCCTGATTCAATTGATTATACCGGACTCTTAAGGCATGTCATGAACAGCAGTAGGTATACACTGCTTAAGATCAGTTAGATGAAAAGATCGCTTTCAAGGATTAAGCTCGTATTTATATTATATCGCTGATTTTAATTATGTACTAAGTATTTGGTAACCGTTATAATGGCGGGACCAGATCCTGAATTCGATCGATTCATATTGCATTATTTAGTACTAAATTTGCACTATTTGGTACCTGTTGTAAAAAAAATTGTACCTCTTCTATTTCAAAGTTATAATCAATCAGTCTGGTCCCGCCATTATAACGTTATAATGGTGGAACCAGGTCCCACAATAGAGTAGATTCAACAAAATAAATAATTATAATTTGTACCTGATAAGTATATTTACATAGATATGTATTGAATTATTATTATTTCCCCAGTACTACAGGCCTGTAATAGACCCAAAACGATCTCCAGACCTGACGCCGGATTGGAAACTCGAGGAGATACCGCCGGAGCCATACTCTCAAAGCTACTATGAAGAATTTGAGAGACCCTACAGATTACAGCCATTCACCATTAATGCAGCGTACTGGGATGCGTCGTACAACAATTTTGTATGTTTTTGTACTCTGTGTGCTATCTTTTAATATCTAGTGTTGGTAAAGATTCGAGTTCTTTATGTCCCATTTTAGGGCTCTTCACATTTTTATGGGACTATCGAGCTTATAAGACTACCGAATATTTTAAGTCGCGAGTCGAGCCCTTCTTTTACGTTTACTGAGTCCTGCATATAAAGCTCAAGTTCATTAGGAAATTAATGGTGATTCATTTTTTTTATGTCGGTTCAAAAATTACAAAATCATAAAATGCAAATATTAAAAAATGTTCATTGTTCAAAATAAGCATACTCGTATAAATACAAATCTTCTTCTTATGGTGTCTTGCCCAGTCTAATGGGCGTTGGCGGTCGGCATGGCATTTAGCTTTCTGGTCTTTGCCAATATCTTCATGGTGGCAGCGTCTTTTGTATGCGTCTATTCCTTAACATTATCTATCCAATTATTTCTAGGTCTACCTCTCCCTCTTTTCCCCCTATATTTTCCTTCGATAATAGTCTGCAATAGGTCGTATAAATACAAATAAGAAGCTTATTTTTGTTCAATCTTTATTTGAATTCAATATAATAAAAACCCTAAGTGGTTTTATTGAAAATGTTGTATTGATTTCTTATTTAATCTATATTATAAAGAAAATCCTTCATTTCTAAAACAAATCTAGCGAGTCTTCTTGAATGACTCGAGTCTCTGTAACGTAGCATTCATTCTTACGAGAAATACAAATAATTTTAATTCATAAAAAACCGGCCAAATGCTAGTCGGACTCACGCGCGAAGGGTTCCGTACCATTATCAATTTATTATTAAAAAAATACAGTTAAATCAACCTACCTCAAAAACTATAGAAGATAATTTAATTAAACCAAAAATCGTTGATAGAGGTTATTAATGTGCATAACATATATATTTTTTTAATTTTATATCGCGTAGTTTAAAAAATAGAGGGGGGGGGGCACACGAAAACGATTTGCTTAAATTAAAATAAAAAAATCGCCCGAACTAAAAAGTAAAAAATAATTTTAGTTCCTACTTCTTAGGATTTCCTACCCAAACCTTTAAACGTTTTACCCTATTCATTGAAATAAAATATTATGGCTAGGTATCCTACAGATTTCTTAGAAGTCGGTGTTATTTTTTACTTTTTAGTTCGGGCGAATTTTTGACGGCGGTTTTATTTTTATTTTAAAATATTTAATTTTTTGCTTTTTAGTAGTGTAAAATCGTTATTTAGTATGCTCTAAATACTTATAATTAGAATGTATTGCACTGTAATAGGCCAGAAAACCTGAACTGGATAACTTAAATATTCAAAGAATTATCCCATTATTAAGGAGATATACATTGTATCATTAGCAGGTATGAATAATTTCAAAGACTATAGGTAACAGTCTTAGCATGCCT
>JALPQI010025959.1:0-11878 GCA_025490895.1 Thaumatotibia leucotreta | reverse complement strand
TTTGACCGGTTCGAGTCCCGTCTGAGGCAAGCGATTTTTCATAAATCCTTAAATGCAGTATTTATTGTTTTTAAAAACAAAGGAAAGTCTCCCTTACACAAAATGTGCTATTTACAATATTTAAGGTAGTTTTCATCCATATGGCATTCGATTTTTCCACCCTGTAGTTTCGCTCTGTCCGTCCGTCCGTCAGTCCGCGGATTGTCTCAGAAACCGCTAGTACTAGAAAGCTGTAATTTGGTACGATTATAAATATCAATCACGCCGATAAAGTGTCGCGTCGAAAAACGAAAAAAAATGTTGCAGGGTACTTCCCATTCATGTAAGTTAGGGGATGATTTTTTTTCGTTTCAACCCTATAGTGTGAGGTATCATTGGATAGGTATTTTAAAAGTAATAGGGGTTATCTAAAAAACATTTTTTGATAAAGTTAATGGCTTTGGAAATATTCGCTCCGGAATTTCACACGTACCGAGTTAAGGTGGTCCCCGAGGTTTTCATCGGTTTTTAATGAGTTTTGAGTTCTTATAATTAATGATGCACTAGAGCTAAAATTATGACAGTCATGACATATCGTTGTCTGTGAGAAATTGCAGTATTATTCCCAAAGATGATTTAATTATTCCCCATTCAGGGATTCATTTTTTTGTGAGCTGGTATCACTCACTATCTTGAGTCACTCGGCATTCGTCAAATACATTCCATTACCTGGCGTCGCTTCGAATAACGTTACATATTTTAAGGTGAGTTACAAATATAAATATTTATATATTGTTAGTTTCTATTTAAATGTACTCGCAACAGCATATTTATCATACTTATTATTTATTTCGTCATAAACTTACATCGCCATAACCTAAGATTTAGTACTTATTCTGTAAACTGCTGTTAATTATCGAAAGTTGCTTTTGTTAATTAATTATAAAACCACTTTCATGAAGTGTCTCTATGTCATTTGGCAGTGAGTTGGTGTAACAGTATTTTTTTATGTATGGGAGGTACCTACCCTAAAATAGGTTGATGGTAAATATTGAATAAACTTTTAAATTATGTTTTTTTTTTAACAGATGAGCCTGAAGTAGAAGAAAAGCTGCACTGGTTAAGAAACTGTGTAGATCCATGGCACTTAGTTGAGGTTAATTGGGAAGCTACCACAAAAGTTAGATTATCGTCACTGCAATCAAATTCTGGAACAGTCGAAGAATATTTAAACTTGTATCCGGCTCTCAAACTACCTGAAGGTTATCGCTTGGTAAGTATCTTGAAAAGGTTCCCTCCGATATGCATTTTTGTTTGCCAACTTTCGTGCTCATATGTGACGTTCCATCACAGAAGGGCCCTTATGGCAGGTATTGAGTTACGCATAGATCCTAAATCTGCATTAAATAAGTTATCTAATACTAAAAATAATTAAATAAATCGGGTAATATTTTAATTAGGTATCAAAGTAGGTATTGTCATTGAATCGTACCTATATAACATAAACTTTCTTATAAGCAAAAGTTGCAAGTAATTACAACATATAGTATTGCCATACAGCGGGGAAATGCTGCCAGCATTCTTGGCACCATGCCAAGGGGGCCCCATTTTTTAGATGTATTTTAGGTTTATTTAGTTTTAATTTGTTAGTTTTAATTTAGTGTTATTTATAAGGTTTTTTATTTACCTATTTATAATGTAATTATATTATTTTTCATGTTAGTAAATATAAATTACAACATTTTTAACGACAGTTTTCATATTTTCAAACGCGCTCTGGCATAAGGGCCCTTTTCTACTAAACTTTGAGGTGAATTTTATTATAGAAATACTTAACGTACACTACTGAAAGCAAGCTACAATTACACGTCTATTCGTATATTTTACTATTTAGCATAAATTCAAAAAACGATAATTTCGAACGATTTTACAAAAACGTCGATATCTCCGTAACTAGAAACCTCCATAAGGGCCTTTTTCTGATGGAATGTCACATATTTCTGATCAAAATAAGTTGTAAGATGTTATGCCGATGCCGGGTAATTGCGCGCGGCGGACGGTGCGAACTTAGCTAGTTCAAAATAGAACCTGCCGCAGGTCGAACCGACCTTTCAAATCGACATCAAAGAACCGTCATCTCGATCACTTAAAATAATTATTTAAGCCACTGTAGATTCGTTTTAGGCTCGTATATATTATACAGTGGATCGTGACATTGTCGTTACACCTGATGGTAATAAAAAAGATAGGGCTACTTAAATTTTTACCTGTTGATTTGATTATTTTTTATTACAGCTTTTACAAGATTTTAATCACATGTATAAAGACAACAAGGATTTCCTCTACTCAAATATAATTCTACAGCAAAAAAGCATCGTCAAAGCTGCTAAATTTAAGCTAACTCAGTTGAAAGACAAAGACGTAAAGCAAGCGATACAGAACTGCATAGATTCCATTACTGGTAAGTCACTTTTATTTCGTTTTACGAACTTCAAGAAACGGTGAAAAATTTGCACGCTTTATCATGACGAACTACAGAATTGCGAACTTTTGTAACGTTTAACTGTTCGCTTCCACCTTCAGGGTGGCCGTTTGCACAGATATTAATCAAATTCAAAAGCTAATGAAAATGTCATAAAATAATCTGCATAATTTGAAGAAACTTTATTTAATTGTCCGTAAAATGGACAGACATGATAACAAAGAGGTAAAAAGAAAACAAAGATATAATTGAAATTTAAATTTGCTTATTTTTTTTTTTATTTCAGATATTGAACCAGAGTCTGAAACAAATGCTGCGTTGCTGTTGCTACCGTATTTGGTGCCTTCAATAGTGTCGAATAAAAGGAAAGCCCTCATGGAAGCCTTCGCGTAGCGAAATCCGGGATGGATTTATATTGCAAATAGCTAGTTGATGGACTACAATTATATAGAACGCGCTTGCAATTGGAATTCTAGTGCTTCATTATTAGAATTCAAATTACGACAAGATATTGTCTAAAGATGCAGCGTTGTTCATGGTAAGCGTCGATATTACTAATTATTTTGTCAGTTTTGTACAAAAAAAAATATTCTTCTTACATAACCGGGTAATGTATAAGGAATAACTTGTTATTCGTACATTACCAATTATTTTGCCAGTTTGCCAGTTACAGTACACGCTTAAAAATACATGTATAATATTTTTGCTTCCGTCAAATTATAGTTACCGAGTATAAAGGTTCCGTTTTGCCATTTTGGCTACGGAACACTAAAAATATGTTTATGGTTCAACAAGAACAGGAAAAAGGAGAGTATTTTTTATGAGAAAATTAGCCGTTTCTTTCAATTTTCATTTACGAAGAATATTTTTTTTTTTGTACATAACTGACAAAATAAATGGTAATGTACGAAGAACAAGTTTTATCTTTATACATTACCCGGTTTTGTACGAAGAATATTTTTTTCTTTGTATATAACTGATAAAATAATTAGTAATGTATGAAGAACAAGTTTTTCTTTATACATTACCCGGTTTTGAACGAAGAATATTATTATTTCCTTGTACATTGCTGGTAATGTAAATTGATAATGTACGAGGAACAAGGGGCCAAGGTTCTGCAGTATTGGGGTTTTTTGGAGAGCTTGCTCGACTACCGGGTACGCCGGCATCTGATTAAAGTTTACGAAAACCCGAGTGTCGGGTACGCGGTGTCGAATGTGTTAAGTTGACATACGTTGAATTGTTAAATGTTGATTTTAATAAATGAAACCTTTAAATGTATGTTTTATTTTTCATATTTATTAATTGCTTACCTGTGTGCAGAAAGAACGTGGTCGTGACAAAAATAATGCATTTGTTTTGGTCCAGAATACTGATTGTACTTGCTAACAACTTACAAAATCTGTCATTTTATACAGAAGCGCCCACTTTTCACCCACGACCATCTCCTTGCGCACACTTTTTTTATTATATACCTATACATTGTCAGATACGTTTGTGTTTGTTCTGTCATTTTTGTTTGTACTTATTTATAATCAACTTGTATATCTTTTTATTGTAACATACACTACATGTCTGTTCCGTAAATATTTTGATTGTTACTACATCTTGTTCATTTTGCGGTTGTATACGCGTATTTTTATGTTTTTTTTCTACTTTCACTTGAAAATCTAATACCGATAAGAAACATTTTTTTCTTTTTGTCGTTAGGTTTCCGTCTGAAAGTAGAACGAAACTTGAATACGTTAAGAAGTAGGTATAATCGCAAATTCAGCAAGACCGTGCAACAAACAAAATGTGAATGCAACATGTATGTAATGTAGCAATAATAAGATAAAGATACAAGTTGACTTAACAGTAATAATGTTGATAGAACAAGCACGTACTGTAACTACAACATGATAAAACAACAAGCTTATTATAGATTCAATAAGCAAGTTATGTTGACTCAACAAGCTAATCATGTTACGACAACATTTAAAGCAAATTATAATAACAAACCGAGCATGTTAAACCTATATGCCAGCCATGTAAAAATAACAAGATCATCTAAATGTAGGCATGTTGACTCAACAAGCTAATCATGTAACAACAACATTTCAAGTAATTTATAATAACAAACCGAGCATGTTGAAAATTATATGCCAGCCATGTAAAAATAACAAGATTATCTGAATGTAGGCATGTTGACAGTACATTCTTGAAATGTAGAAATAACTAGACAATCCAATAAGCTAATGTTGACTCAACAAGCTAATCATGTCACAACAACATTTCAAGTAATTTATAATAACAAACCGAGCATGTTGAAATTATATGCCAGCCATGTAAAAATAACAAGATTATCTGAATGTAGGGATGTTGACAGTACATCCTTGAAATGTAGAAATAACTAGACAATCCAACAAGCTAATGTTGATAAATTTAACAAGCTACGCTTCACGTAGAACCAACATGGTAAGTAGCTTGTAAAATCTACAAGTTTCACTTAACGTAGAAATAACATGATACAGTAGCTTGTAAAATCTACAAGTTTCACTTAACGTACAAATAACATGATACAGTAGCTTGTTAAAACAACATGATAAGTAGCTTATGGAATCAACAAGTTACTTTTAACGTAGAAATAAAATCACAAGTAACTTGTTGAATGTACTAGTTACACTTAACAAAATCGAACTTGTAATTTGAACCAAAGAGCACGTAGGCGCTATTTTAATCAAAAATTTAGTTGAACGAACATGAATTCTGGTTGTTTTTTCTCTCAGTGTAACTCGAGTCATAAAGCCCTCCGCCTACGGCGTCGGGCTTCTGACACTCTTGTTAGTGATTCCGTACTTACCTCCCTTGATGCACAATGTACTATTTCTTTTCAAGGTTTAATTTACAGTAGTAGGTACATTTTTGACAGGCCACATACGAGCGGTTAACTAAGTGTTTCGAGTAACTGTAAATATCGAGTAAATACTGTGTATCGAGTAAATACAAAATACTATCGAATTGAGCACCTCCTCCTCTTTTGGAATCGGTTAAAAGTAAATATCAAATATAGAATGCCGGTTAGGTTGTAAATATAAGAAATTTCTTGTTCTTAGTACCTAATTTATCTAGATATAAAGAATGCTTGAAGAAAAAACTAGATTGAATTCTCAAATAGTGAACGACAAACGGGTCTTATTCGAGTAAACTTACGTTTAATATCAGCCTCATATTTGTCAGCCTCCGTAGCCTAGTTGGTAGTGACCCTGCCTACAAAGCTGGAGGTTCCGAGTTCGAATCCCGGCGAGGGCATTATTTGTGCATTTTATTTATCACAAATATTTGTTCCTTCGTCATGGCTGTCTATGTATTTAAGTATCTATATGTATATATCTATTGTACATATCGTCGCCTGGTACTCACATCACAAGCCTTAATTGAGCTTACCGTGGGACTAGGTCGATTTGTGTAAGATGTCCCAAGATATTTATAGAAAATTAATATTAGATATTTATTATTTATTTATTAATATTATCCTGACGTTTCGGGCATGACGTTACACACGTGGTTGCAGGCAGAGCTGTTTGTCGTTAAAATATGAGTGATAATCGTGAAAGTTTAAAAATAAATAGTGAACGAGTTGTATTGAGTTGTTATCAGCAAAAGGTCAACGGCCGGAACTAATTATGTTATAAAACTTATGTTTTATGCATCACTGATTTCCATAGCCCGTTAGTGATAATCTACGCAGAATCTCGTTTATGAGATTATATCATTTTTAGAGGAAACACGGGCAGCCATTGCTCGAAACATCGAAGTTCCCTGTTTGGGTATTTCTTATTTAGTTTGACAGGTTCACCGCAATGCCGACAGACTTCCCAACCCTTGATATAGGTATAAAATAAAAAAAGATATATATACATGTATCTACATTAAGAAAGTACCTAACAAATATTTGTCATTCATTAAGCACTTAAAGAGATAAATAAATAAATAAATATCTTGGGACATCTTACACCAATCAAGTCCCACGGTAAGCTCAATTAAGGCTTGTGTTGTGGGTACCAGGCGACGATATATATAATAGATGGATACATATAGATACTTAAATACATAAAGATGATCTTAACATGATCCGAAGAAAATATATAATATATATTACGATAAAAGTGCGAAAAAAAGTAGAGAGGGAGTGTTTTAAATTGACTCGAGTTACGAATTTTCTTTTGTGTATCGTTCGACATATTCAGTACCTACAGGGTCGCGTTTTATAAAGTTACAATTTACAATTTCACTGTTTGCCTCTCTTTCTAGCCAACAGGTGCGTGCGTTAGAGAGGCAAACAGCGAAATTGTAAATTGTAACTTTATAAAACGCGACCCAGATGGCTCTCCGAAGTTGCGCTGACTAAAAATTAAGCACATCTCGCACTAGTGCGTAAAAAATCGCCATCTGTACTGAAAAATAGCGTTTCAAGCTTTATTCTTTGAACATTTTGCACAGTTGTTACAAAATGGAGCACAGACGTTAAATGTATGAATAAAATCTTTGTCAAACTTAGCCCTGATTTTTCAATCCCCCAATAAACCTATCTGTTCAATAAAATTATCACCATCCTTTTCTCACATTATCAGTCAAAGAAGGCCAGAGCTAACATTTATTTGACAGGTACTGTTAACTGGGGATTGAAAAATCAGTCCTTAGAAGAAAATAATTCTTCACGGGTGTCCAAGTATATGTAGGTATGTACAGTCGACAAAAAAGTCTCCTTTACAGCTCACAAGTGCAAACACGCTGCAAACACGTGCAAACACGTGCAAACACGCTCATGCTGTCGCGTGACGCGACAGCATGAGCGTTCGTTGCAACCGAGTTTATATGTGTATCGCGACTATCGCGCATCCGTGGAAAGATGTTTGCACTTGTGAGCTGTAAAGGAGATTTTTTTGTCGACTGTACATGCTAGTAGTATGTATCTACCTTCCTTTAATATATCTGTACGAAGTTTCCCGTATTTCCTCTTTACCTCGTATTCTATCTTCCAGTTATCAACTTAAATGGGTTCATAACAAAGTTACATTTGCAATATAAAGATGCGAGGGCAGATATCTTTGAGTAGGTCGGTCGCAGACACACGACACAGATCACTCTTAATACAGAATAGAGCATATCGGTTGTTCCATACAGGGGTCAAAATTATTTTCGTTGTCTTATTTTGTGTTCCTAAAAAACGTGACACAGTTGTGATTTTTGTATGAGATGATGTTTTGTTTCCAATAACTGATTTATGGATTAAAATCTAGCGTGAAAAAGAAATACAAGTGCACCGGATTATTTTTTTATATAATGAGTCGAAACAGCAACTAAAAGCGTGACAGAGTGGTATGAAACAAGACAACGAAAAGAATTTCGGCCCACAGTCCACTTGCACGTCACGCGCACGTGCACGCCACGCAAGCGGTGTGCCATATTATATGACATTATATACACTACAACGCGCACGCCACGCACACGCACACGTGCTGCACACCATCCGGTGTGGCTTGGCCTTTACTTGTCTTATTAGTAAACAACTTTAACACAATCAAATACAGTCTTTTTATCTCTAATTCTGCCATGCTTGCCTATACCGAGACACCTGGGTGCTTAGACAAGTTACCAATCGCTAACGCTTAATCGTCAATCGTAAACGTAAGGCAGCTAACTGTCTTCGTCGCACTAATATGAAAGAGCAACGGAGAGGGAAAACTACGATACGCTACTAAGCCTTAGCGATTGGCAACTTGGCTGCCCGTCATCGAGCTTTAATAAATAAAGGTCAGCGACACTTCAATCCCTTAGTAGATTTTTTTCTCTCTCTTGATAATGTCAGACGATTCGAAAATGCTTATTAATAAGCTTACTTGAATAAAGAATACTAGTTTGACTTTGACTTAGTCGACTCTTCCGACACCCACGGGAAGAGTTGGGGTGGTGACAAATGTATTCTTACTGTCACCACGCAGTCTCAAAATGGATTATTTTTATAGGTATTTCAGCTAAATACATTTTCGTTAGTACTATTCAAAGTCCATCAGAATATGACTGCATTATATGTGAATAAAAGTGCATAACACAATGCTGCTTTGAATGCACATTATTGTTGGTTTTACTACATTTTGATTTATGGGGTGCTTATAAAATTTAAATCCATACAATGCTCTATGAACGCGTTATGTTCAATTGTTCATAGTTTAAACGTAAAATAATATAGCACGCAAACATAAAACGCACATACTTACTGCTAGTAATAGTAGGTATGTTTACTAGGTTTACCTATTAAAAAAACAGATGCTATATATATTTTATCTTTCCAACGTGGCGCCTCCCAAGCGATTTACATTTCATACATTTTATGACTGAAAGATATTTCTATGGCTCCTTGGATGAGAATATTCTCATGAAAATGTCTAGTACCTAATGTTAAGAATGTTTTGTAACTTGTATTATTAGTGTAAGGCCTCAGTGGCGAGCGTCTAGCGGCGAATCAGGCGGGGCGGGTAACGGCGCGTTAAGCGTGCAAGGAATTTGAACGGTGTGCACTTAGGCCTGCTACTCTAATGAGTGAGGCCTTCTGACTGAATATACACACGATACTCCTCCTGGAGTATGTGTGGCTGCTCCCGCGTTTCCGCTACTGCAGCTGTGGCCGGGTCGCATCCCACGAAGGTGGGACGGTCGTTACACCATCATTTGGGGACGGTGTTGAGAGGCTGTTGAAGGAAATTTGCCATGGGCATGGCGAGAGAGAAAATGATTTTGGTGTATGATGCGGTAAGGCAAGGCAAAGTCCGATCTGAGAGAGATCTGATAAGGAAGACAGATGGAGAGAGAGAGGCTGGTGCTCGATGCTCGATGCGCGGCTATCGGCCTGTCGCCTTTGTTAGAGTAACGGAGACAAACCATAACCATACCCTGAAATTTACGAACTTGGTAGTTCGCGGTAGGGCCGCACGCCACGCGCGTAGTTTGCATTTGTTTACCACCCGCTGCCCGCCGTCGAGTGTCCACTCAATTTGCACACAGAACTTAAAAATTCTGAGAAACAGTCTTGGTCGGTGTAAATAACGAGCATGTACTTATGCGCAGTGCATAATGTCCCTTGAAAAGCACATTTTTTTTGTCGACCGCGATACACATAATCGACTTCATGCGGTCCTTATACGGCATGTCAATTTTCAACTTTTTCTACCGAAGAAGCGCGGGATCAATCATAATTGGTCCTTTTTGAGATTTTTCCTGTTTAGACCCTTAAGTTTTTAAAACGTTAGCTAGTTGCCTAAATAAATAATTATAATTGCAGAAGTTTCGTTTCGTTATCATATTCATTTCATATTTAACGAGTATGTACCTACCTATTTGTATCCACAATCAAAGTGATAATCGTGAATGTTTAATTCATTATAGTTTATAAACATCGTGACAGGTGTAAAGTAAAGTTTTAAATAATAAATTAAAAGAAAAGAAAAGAAATGTTTATTGAGACAAGAGAAAAAAATACATTAACACGTTATACAGTGGTTCCCAAACTAGGCCGAGCCTGTATCTTGGGAACCAGTGAGAGATAACAAATAGTCTATTATGTTTAAACATTGTTTTAAGTACGATAAAATGATGTGACATGTGGTCAATAAAAAAAAGTAAAAAGCCTAATAAAAATAAAGAAGAATAGGTAACTAAACTAGTTTTCGGAATGCATG
Organism: Thaumatotibia leucotreta; assembly: GCA_025490895.1. Classification (NCBI taxonomy): domain Eukaryota; kingdom Metazoa; phylum Arthropoda; class Insecta; order Lepidoptera; family Tortricidae; genus Thaumatotibia; species Thaumatotibia leucotreta. The sequence goes on along the minus strand of JALPQI010025959.1, from coordinate 1,699 downwards.
CAAAACTACAAAGAAAAAAGCTATGTAGTGTTATGCTGATGCAATATACTATGGTCGTTGATAAAAATGTATGGGTGTGAGTAGGTGCATGAATGGGAGTGTGAGTAGGGTGTGTAATGTGTATACGGTGTATGTGAGTGTGTGTAATCCTACGTAATAGAATGTCGGTTGTGTCATTATTTCAAACGAAAAATAAATTAGAATTAAAATCTGCACTTGCAAAAGATAGTTGCAGTACTGCAAGAGACATTTCAAGATACCGATAAGCTACTATCGATTGAATGCCAGTTGACCTAATTACAAATAGGATTAATTCTGCGGTCAATTGGAACCACAGACAAGAATACTGAAAGACGTCGATTTGCGATTTTTTCGGGCGAAACACCTTTTATTGTTTTTTTTTTATTTTAATTTGCCGTTATATCCTATGCTGTAGCTGACATAGGCCGGTCTGATCAAGAATTTCCGATGCACAGAAGACAAGTTTTCATAATTGGGAATGTGCTCATGAAAAGTTCTTGGTAAAAGTTGGGTTTTCACACATTGCAGTAGTACCTACACTGACTGCACAGATGTGTTGCTGAGTGCAGTAGGTACAGCTAATGTTCTATCGACAAAATTGAATAGGCCCCATGGGCCTATTTCTCGAAAGCTTGTAACTTGTAATACAAGCGGAAGTCCTTATCTTATTAAAGATGTTAAAAAGAGACTTCCACTTGTATTACGAGTTACAAACTTTTGAGAAACGGGTCTCTGGCTCTCTATACGACTTTGTCATAGAAATATTGAAAGTCAAATTGTTCGACAGTTGCTGCATTTGACTTTCAATGCTACTATGACAAGCTCCTATGGTGGCTCAAGATTAAATTTTGTCGATAGTACTATCCTTATAAAAGGCCCTCCTGATTTATACTAGGAACTTCTTTTTGCCGCTATTCAACTCAATAGACTCTAAATCTATATCACCACCAATTGATGTACACTCAATTCGAACCCTAGGCTCTAGAACCTTGTCAAAATGACATGTAGTACAGAGATTCTTACCATTTCATTTGTAGCGTAACTTTCGCATAGTTCCTGAGTGACCTAGGGTTCCAATTGTTCACCTGAAGCATTTGTATGAGTGGTTCCGGAGGTCATACATTTATGAAACGTCTTTGTGTCTATTTGTCTATGATTGGTACGTTTCTGATTCCGTTCTTAATAAACTAAGCTCTCACGTACGGAACCGCAGTTCGTTTTTGCACGAAATTGAGTGTCTATGTAAGTAGATATGTACACTTTTGTGGATTGCACATGTGTAGACACTTGTAAAGGAGTTGGAAAGTAAAGGATACGTTAGGTTTTACTCGATACATAATGAATTCTATCGCACTCGGAATGAATATATTGGAGCGAGCACGATGGCCTGCTTTATGTAAAACCTTACATTACCGATATACAGCTAGAAATGTACCGAGGAGAAATCTCATAAGCTTCGAGCCATCTATAGAGAATGTTCTCGGCAATATAAATTTTACAAGCTATCTAATGATTCCAAAACCGTTCGTTGTATATACAATTATACACCCCTTTTAAGGTATATTTTTATGCCTTGTTTACTCAATTGTGAAAATATAATATTCTTCATAACATAACACTTTTTTGTATATACGTTCTCGTAAAAACATTCTCAATGAGAACTTACTCTTAAATTATC
>JALPQI010025958.1:0-18090 GCA_025490895.1 Thaumatotibia leucotreta | reverse complement strand
AAAGCTGAGTTTATGTACTTTGTAGTTCGCGAGGATATGGTTTTTACTGTTATACTATAACTTATTTGAATAAATAAAAAATAAGATACATAATATTTTCTTCGGTTACCGCGAGGATTACACATGAAATAAAACTATGAAAACAGTCATCCGCAGACCACGAACCCTGTAAAGTGTTCGAAACGTCGGAAAGATATTAAAATTAGTTAATATACGCAAGTTTATCAGTTTCCATATTTTTATTTCAAAAATTAATTTACTTTCAATATTGAATGTACTGAGAAGATGCGGTATATACTTTCTTACCAAGAAATCGCGGCCGCAGAAATTGCGGTGGCGATGAGCACAGATTTAATTCCACTAATCAACCATTAATTAAAGACTCGTGTCACTTTGAATATGTATACCTACTAATATAATTATATAACAAACATATTCTATCTTTCTTATTATTATTATAACTAAATTGACATCCTATCGTTTTGACTTCTAGCCGTCACATGTGTTTTCAAATGACGTATTTTGTTGCCAGAGTATAGAAAATAAACTCCATTACATCAAATCGTATCCGTAAACTTTTTTCATTTTTAAGCGTTTTTGGGAATGTAACTTATACGTGTTCGGTAGTATTGAGTTTTATTTTGAATCAGTTGTTATAGTTTTCTTGTGTTCCGTCATAAAAATAACAAGAAACTTAAATAAACGATGGGGTTCGAAAGAATTTCTTCGTTCTGATTTTCCCTACTTATTTAAAGACACTTTGAGTACTGGCATCCCTTGACGTGTACGTATATGATTTTATGTCATTTTCAATGTCAAAAAGAGCTGTCAACGGGAGCGATTTGGCGTGCGTCCGACCTCGAGGAGGCGCTCGCGCCATCTGAGTCAAAAGAGAATTTTGACTCGTGTCGCCATTTGTATGGAGAATATACGTAATTTTAAATTAAGGATTAAATTTCTCCGTCGTCTTTATGAGGAAAAATATGAATATGCCCTGATGCACTAATTCAGTTATCTGGCTTTTAAATTAACATGAATATTTTATGCCCGTAAAAGAAAAATATGCATTGCGTCGTGTTCGAAAAATATGCATGTTTTTCATTTTTCGGTACATTTAGAGCCGATTTCTAGGAAATTCATGTAAATATAAAATATAATATCAATTGGAGCCTCTGCACGGGTTCTTTCTGAATAAGCTCATGTAAGAAATGTATTTGTAGAGTTATATTTACTTAACAAATTCTTTGTTCGAAAATAGGTCTAAAACGACAAAATCGGGAATCCGACCCTTAACGCGTTTAAGAGGGCGCATACACCCAAATTGCAGCACGGAGATTGCATTTTAAGATGTCTTAAACATGAAAATATGCCACAATATCATACATACAGGAACTACATCATATTTGCAAGGGCTGATAGGGAACAAATCCGCAAAGGATTGAAGTTCGCTCGATAGAAATCGACCACGAAAACATGTCTAATTTTCGGGGAGATTTTATTTCCTGACGTTACTTTGCATGCTATAATAGTAATAATTTAGTATTTTGTAGCTTAAACTAATGCCGAGGGCTGATAGGCGTAACTTTTTTTATAGGTTGTCATGTTTAAGAGATAGAGAGGTAAGAAGCATTTGGCGTATAGACCCTTTTTATTTCGCGCGCTGTGTTCTCTCCCGTCGCGCATTTCGCGCGATTTGCTATATCTTCTATTTCCATCCGTGGGCGCGGCCAGTCGCGATCACTCCGTTGAGACGAGAGGACTATGCTCGACGAGCTCATGACGGTAAAATGAATTTAATTAACTCTTTGAAGGTCTGTTTCACATTTAAACCGAAGTTTTGAACCATTGGGTAATATGACTAATAAATAAAACTTCATTCAACAAGTTTTTCATTCATCATTAATGAAAAACATTATCTTATCAGATTTTTTAGTGGAAACGAGGGACATACATGCAGTATAAGCAAAAATAGCCGATGAATTTTTTGGATCACGTAGGTTTGTATACAAATAATAGGTATTTCGTATGTAAGTCGCGAGACTCAAATTTTCAATCGAAAACGAGGAAGCTCGACCATTCGCGTCTACTTCAAAAATAACAGATTTCCTTGTCTGAAAAATTGGCATGCTTGTAACCAAAAAATGTTTAGCATGTGGAATACAGGGTGGAAATTCTTTTTGGGTCAGTGAGGGCAGCTACGAGATCCAGAGTAGCTACGCGAAAATGGTCTTGGAAGACCTTCCCTTTATTTTAACTTAATGAAGATTGGCGTTTAAAGATTTTGGAAAAAACATACAGGGTGCGTGAAAATGGTAATTAGTGACAAACTTTTTTTTTGATGCCAATCGATCCTGTTTCTGTTCAGGATCAAAAGCATGTATGAGAACAAAAAAAAAATTTCGGCTAGAAAAGCCGCAAATCATGAATTAAATTTCCCATACAAATTGTATGAAAAATATTTTTGGTCACATACGAGTTTTTGATCCTGAACAGCGGAGTTGGGCATTTCGTAATCAATTCCCGATTATTATCACTTGATTTTACTTTGTAATGTAGGTACTTATGGGTATCATATTACTTGTAATGTAATGTCGTGAAACGGAATATTACCATGACGTATGAAGGAGTCAGTAATAAATGTAATAATATAATCTATAGCATATAATACTTTGGAATCAACATGTCGATTCAATATTACTGGAATTGTTGATCATACTTCTAGATTACTTTTTAATTACTTATAATGTTAGGACGTGCGAATTTTGAATATTATTGTCTCAAATATACAATTAAATACGGCTTCAAAGGTTTCTACAGATTTGCATACATGGAATCCGAATGTAGGGTCCATTAGATTCAAGATGGCGGCACATTTTTTTGGAATTTTCGTCATTATACTCATCATCATCATCATCATCATCATCATCAGCAGGCCTACGTCCAGCAGTGGACTACCATAAGGTAGTCCACTGCTGGACGTAGGCCTCTCCTATTAACTATGCGTCTAGACGCATTAGGACATTATACTCGATTTCGACTAATTCACATACGTGGAATCCGAATTTAGGGTCCATTTTAAGATTCAAGATGGCGGCACAATTTTTTATTTTTGTCATTGTACTCGTTTTCGACTAATACACATACGTGGAACCCGAATATAGGGTCTACTTTAAGATCCAAGAAGCTGGTAATTTTTTTGGAATTTTCGTCATTATACTCGATTTCGACTAATTCACATACGTGGAATCCGAATTTAGGGTCCATTTTAAGATCCAAGATGGCGGCACAAGTTTTTTCTTTTTTTTTTTCATTTTTGTCATTGTACTCGTTTTTGACTAATTTACTTTACGTTTTAACTGTTCTAAGTAATGCAGATTACTAAAGTACTTGATTACGTTGGATTCAATATTATAGTAACGGATTACAATACCGATCCCAAAGGAATGGATTACAGGCGTAACCGTAGTACAGCATTTAATGCTGAGCTTTACAGTAATTTTGATTATAGTAGTAATTCATTACTGCGGAATCGTCATTACTGAAATGTAACCCTGTAATTAATTCTAAAATGAATTGATTACGCCCAACTCTGCTGAACAGAAACAGGATAGATTGGGGTCAAAAATGACCATTTTCTCCCACCCTGTATGCTGTTTCCAATTCTGTAAACGCCAATCTTTATTAATTTAAAATCGAGGGAAAGTCTTTTAAAACTATTTTGCGTAGCTCCTCTGAATCTGGTAGTTGCCGTCACTGACCCAAAAATAATTTCCATCCGGTATACAATCTGTTACCGGCGTCCGGGCATTTATAAAAACCGGTAATATGAGTTACCTACCGTACTATAGTTTTAGTAAGTTCAATAATATAACCAAACATTTTCAGTGGCCTTTGCCCAATGATTTGATGTTTACAGTATGTGACCGGCGCCCGGGCATTTATTAAAATGCGTAACATGGTTTGCCGGACTTAAAGCGTAGTAAGTGCAATAATATAACTAAGCATATTCAGTGGTCTGTGGCCAACGGTTGAAAATGTACCTACAGTTTGATACCAATCAGTAGGCAGTGATGATGGTTGCGTTTTTATTGTTTGTCGTAGTTTCTGTCACTTTTTAATATGAACGAGTGACACATGCAACGATAAACAAGGGCATAAAGCACTGTTTTATGACACGGGCTCGACATTGAATCCTGAACGTAACGAAGTCCCAGTTTTACTCACGAGCGCAGCGAGGGAGTTATAGACTGAGTACTGAGTGCAGTGAGGGATTCAAGCGCCCAAGACAAAAACAGTTTTATTCCCGAGGTATATACTCTACTTTTCTCACCTTATTCGAGACATTAAAAAACAGGCTTAGTAATACTTAGTATAGATAATATTTATTGCAGCAAATGAATACACAAATAATTCCCTCGTCGGTATTTGATCTCTAAACACTATACGATACGTATACTTATGTATACTGAAATAAGATTGAAAATAAGTTGCATATCGAAAATAAGTTGCAAGAGAGAGATGGCCGAAATTTTCGTTTTTCGAAGTTCGCGATAAGCCTAGAGGATTAGCTAACTAAATACATGTAATACTTAAATACAGCAACTAGTACCATCATGGAGGATTTTATTGTCACTGAGTAAAGCCCGGGCCAGACGGTCACTGACAAGCCCCCGACCGCTCGACCTTGGTCAGTGGTGGCCGTCCGAGTTGTCTGGCTACACGGTCGATGACCACGCTCCGACATCAGTGTGTTCGGAACTTGTGGACCGACTGTACGTGCAATGGCTCCGTGTCTCTTAAAATTTCAGTAGCATTATTACTTTTGAGCACTGCCTATAAAAAAGAGAAAAACAGGAGGATATGGATGAAGCGATGGCTCAAGCAAAGACTGGTTTTAAGCCATTTAAATCTCGTCGATATGTTAAGACTAAGACGATCCTCTTAATTTGTTTAGAAATAAATTCAAAGTATCGTATATCGGTGACGGTAAATCCCACAAACAGGGTAAGCTTTTATATAAATCTAATAATTCCACGATAAAATCGCGTTCGCATCTCTTTGCTTCCGTTACGATTTACGCTAATACTTTTAAGGTCAGAGTTCACAAACGTGCGCGCGCGACGATGTCCCGAGCGCACTGGCTTCGCGTGGTCAGCGACAGGCGACATCGGTCAAGAGCGCGCGCTCGATGACCAAGGGCGTCAGAAGGTCAAACGGAATTTTGTCGGTGACAACCGGGTACATGGTCAGTCCTGACCGAGGTTCGGGGCTTGTCAGTGACCATCTGGCCGGGGGAAGGCGTGATAAATAAATACACAAATAATTCCCTCGCCGGTATTTGAGCTCTAAACACTATACGATACGTATAATTATGTATACTGAAATACGATTGAAAATAAGTTGCAAGAGAGAGATGGCCGAAATTTTCGTTTCTCGAAGTTCGCGACAAGCCTAGAGGATTAGCTAACTAAATACATAAAATACTTACATACAGCAACTAGTACCATCATGGAGGCTTTTATTGTCACTGAGTAACGAGATGAAGATTTTCGAATTGTAACTAACGTGAGACTCTAACATATTTAAATATTTAGCAAACGGGTTACTCACACATGTCCGGCAATTATCGACGTAAATAAATTACGTGAATAACCCGTTTGCTAAATATTTAAATGATGATGATACCTAGATGAAGATTCTTGACAATGTCCTGAACACTATTTAATTTAAAAAATGTAACTAAAGAAATTGAACTCAAATAAAAGCCCGCTTGATGGTAACAGACTGTATTGTATATCAGTTATCACTTGAAATGTAGTAATAAACCCAAACTGAGCGCGACTCCATAGGTACAGTCGACAAAAAGTGTGGTCTACCAGTTTTAGACTTTATTATGATTAATTCATCATCATCATAATCATCATCATCATATCAGCCAAAAAACGTCTACTTCTGAACGCAAGCCTCCCCCAAAGATTGCCACAATGACCGGTCCTGCGCCACCCGCATCCAGCGGGGTGAGGCTGGCGGCGACGGGTGGTGACGTGGCAGCGGGGGGAGGCGGGCGGCGGCGACGGGAGGCGGGTGGCGGTGGATGGCGGCGGGGGGAGGCGGGCGGCAACGGTTGGCGGGCGGCAGCGGGGGGAGGCGGGTGGCGACGGGTGGCGGTGGGTGGCGACAGCGACGGTTGGTGACGGGTGGCAGCGGGGGGAGGAGGGTGGCGACGGGTGGCGGCCGGCGACGGGTGGCGTTGAGTGGCGACGCGTGGCAGCGGGGGGAGGTGGGTGGCAACTGGTGGCGGCCACGCAACGCGCACGTGCACGCATCGGGTGTGACCCCGCCTTTATGATTGCACATAATTATAAATAGTACTAGACAATTCAATCTTTAAAAATATTGCCACGTTTCATGTAGTTGCTCCGGCATATACTATGCGAGTGTGCGAGCGGGAGGACAGTAGGCGCGCCGTCACGCACACAGACAACAGGAGCGGGGCCCGTGGGTGAATTCACGTTTTTTCCTAGGTTGATGCCCACTCTTAATAGTGTTAATTAATAACAGTTCAATTTCCATTTAAGCATTTATGGTGATTTATTTAGTTTATTTAGTTCCAAAGATTATGGCATTAAAACATTTATAAATACTGTTAATTTAAGTAATTACTAAGTATGAGAAATTACATTATATGGGTTGATTATTATATCTGATTAAAATAAATATTTAGTGATAAAAATATGTTGTTTTTTACGACCTTTATTTAATCAGAGTTCATACCAGTATGAGCTGAGCTTTATAGTAACTTTCGTTGCGTTTTATGGTAACGTAACGTATTTTTTTTATGTTATGTCTGTGTCACATTCGTCAAAATCCGCGGCCTTACCCAAATATAGCCAATGGCTTACAAAGTCACCCATGAGAACGACCAATTTAACATGTGAGCTCCGATTGCGCATGTTTACTACGGTCATACAGATCAATTTATACTAGCCAGTAGGGGGCTATAGGAATTAGAGCAATGTCAAATTATTCACAAGTGTGTAAAAAGCGTTTTTACCCGCTCGTATTAAACGATAAACGAGCGCTTTACGAGCTAGTGAGGGGAAAAATATAATTTCAATAACGAAACCTTTTCTAAGCCTTATGACAATTGTCACGACTTTCCAAAATTAAAAAGAAGTTTATAACGATGTAATAACGTTATTAGTAAAAATGTTATGTTGGTGGCGAACAAGCACATGGACTGTCCGACAGTAACCGGTAGCCGATGCCTACGGAGGCCTGTGACTTCAGTAACAGTGATATTTGTCACATTTGTAATTGTGGTGAAATAGGCCATTGGCGGTTGTTGCATCCCGTCTATTACAGGCTTAACAAAGTCTGTCAGCAGGGGCCCTACCGCGAACATCGAACGAAACAAGCTCGTCCGAAACTAAAATCGAACGAAAGAGAATTGAAAACGTTACCATGAAATTACTTCGATTCTACTTCTTTCGGACGAATCTATGACGTGAATGAAAAGAATTAACGTTCCGTTAACTACCGTTAAGTCGACATCACACTTTCATCACACGCTGCGATCAAAAACCGGTAAAGTAGTAATTAACATAAAATAGGTTAAAGAAATTGTTAAAAATTAAAATTATGAACGGATAATATGATGCGATACTAAATACTACTCTTTTAACTCATTTTCACGCTTAATTAGATTTTTTTCGTTCCTTGTTAAAATAAGCATCAAATGAACGCAAGTGTCAAAGTTGTCAAAAGTACAAAAGCCAGTCACCATTAAAGATTAAAGTTTTAAAATATAAAATAGGATTTCGGCTTATAAACGTAAGAAAAGCTCTATAATTATCTTGTATAACAATTAATTAAACCTTAAGTATAAAAACTGAGGCACTAAGTACTTAATTTCGTATTAAAATGAGATTTTTTATTTTAAATTCGCTCACTTTGATAACATATAATTTCCGTCTTTATTTATTTTTTACAGCGTGCCACCAGTTAACCATCACCTGTGATTATTTAACAAAGCACCCAGATTTGGGGAAAGGCAACCTCAGGCATATTGAGATTATTGAGGGTCGCACAGAGTCCAAACGGCGATGGGACTGAGACCACTCACTTATGACCTTTCACTGAGACCTTCAATGGGCCTCAATTGGGCAGTAAAAATGCCACACAATGGCAAAAGGTAAAAAATACTATTTTCCATAACTTAAGATTTTATTTCTTGAAAATTATTTATATTGCAGTAAACATTTTTCTCTCATTTACTTCTTGGTTAGTTTCGTGTTGAATTTGTGTTTGTAGCTTTGCTTCTCTTTAAATAGGTGTGGGCGGATAAAAAATATACTGCCAAAGGCTGAGCTTAACCGTGTGGCCACTGGGACTGGTGGTTGTCCTCTAAACTCAACGAAATAGATCTCCAGGTGTTGGCAATTATGGGAGAAGGTTTTGGCGGTCGCCAGACCCAGGCCTTCATTAATCCGTTTCAGGTATTGCATTTCATTCAGTTTTTATTTTTGGGAAATTTCTAGTTATTAGCATTATGCTAATCATCGCACCTGCAAAGTTCTCTATGTAAGATTTATGTCTTAGAAGTAGTAAAGTAACTACAACTCACAAGAGCTATTAATTCTTTTGTCGTTTGTTTGTTAATACTATTGCTATAAGAGACCTGTCAATGTCATCAGTCATAGAAATATTTAATTTATTTTTTGAATACACTTCAAAGCCTCCGATTACAAGATTAAATTGACTCCTTGCTTCACAATTTAAAACTTACCTGCAGCCACAATACTCTCATCAATCAAAATATTTTGAAAATGTCTTCTAGCCTATTAAATCTTAGTTTTCATATGTCTTTAAAATAAATCCCATAAAAAATATTAAAAAAATCGCGTAATACACATTTTTCTAGTTATTATGAAGCTTATACAATCGGAGACGTTACATTCATAGTTGTAGACGCCTATATAGGTACATATACCTAGGACAAACTAACAATTACTTACTCAGGTGCATGAGGCTGTACAACAGCAGCAGCAGCTCTATGAAGAGGAAGTGGTGCTGGATATGGACCACCTCTATGCTGCTCCACTACAACAGCAGGTGGTGCATGGCGAAGGAGCCGAGGCCAGAGAAGAAAAGCAACTGCGACCATCCAGTAAGATATGACTCATTTCTCCAGTAAGATATGGCTCATTGATAGTATGATTGGGTATGGACCCAATCATACTATCAATGAGCTAAGTCCCTGATTACGGTCTGATTACCCTTCCAATAAATAAAGCACATAAATCAGTATAATGTACTTTTATCCAGATGCCTTAAAAAACTGATGATCACTTGGTTCTAAGTTCTGAACAAACCTGTTATTGTCATCGTAGTAGTTAGAGAGGTCCTATATTCCTAGAAATTTTATTCCAATGTTTAATATTATATTGTATTAAATTTTATTTTTTGCTCGCAAGTGTGTTAAGAATATCATAATATGCATCATGGCCTGAAGTGGGTTACACACTTCTTGATGTAACTAATGATTATACGTATTTTCTTTTCAGGCAGTAGAAGAACGGAAAGGCGTCGATCAAGACTGCGCATAATTTAAAATATTTCATAATCATTGTAATCAAGCACTTTCAGAACACAAGTTTGGTCTTATCACCAACTTAAAACCTTGAGTTCACAAACATGTATAGTTAAAATTATTGATATTTATTAGTATTAATATAAAAATAAATTTACGTGTTTCACGATATGTGTCAAAGACAGCAAATTCCATTGAAACTGGCTTACTATTTGTTTATTGTCGATTATTGGAAAAAAAATATGGAAGAAGATAAAAAAATACATTTTTAAAATATACATATATTATTCCCTTAACTGTTTTATTTCTGTCTTTAGTTTTTTTCTTTTTTATTTCACCACTTTGCCTGCATGACTAATATGTACCTAACCAAAATGCAAATTACTACCAGTACCTACTAACGGTCACTGAGCTAAACTGCGAACGGACAGACAGACGGACATATCGAAACTATAAGGGTTCCTTGCTTACTATGGAATCCTAAAAACCAAGTGAGTTTCAAAGAAAAATACCTTAAAATACATACCAATCAATCATTATCTATGTAAATTCCTATGAGAACATACCTAAAATGAGTTTTACAATTCATTCAACGATTTCTCAAAAAAGTAGATAGGTACACGTTAAAATAAAATAGAATTGATGTTTTTTTTTTCATAATTATATAAGACTTAGGATATGATGATTGTTTTTGTACTAACTAAATGCTTATTTTAAATACAGATGTAGGATCTATGCTTAACTAAATACCTGCCTTAAGAACCCTATAAGCATGGAACGTCAAAATTCGATTTTAGTAAAAACTTATATCAGTATCGGTTACCTATATTGTTTTCATAATAATGCTTATAAGTTTTTGAAAAATGTTCATTTTCGATCATCATCACTATCATCTCAGCCATAAGACCTCCACTATTTAATTGAACATAGGCCTCCTCTCTGGACCTTCATATGTAACCGTTGGAAGCTACCTGGACCTGCAGCCAGCGTCTCCCGGCAATCTCCATAAAGTAGTTTGTCCGTCTTGTTCTTGTGGGTGGACGTCCTACGCTGCGTTTGCCAAACCATGGTCTCCACTCGAGGACATTTTGCTTTCATCAGATGGCCCTGCCCAATGCTTCAGTTTGCTAGTCCGAGTCCGGAGGACTATGTCGGTGAATTCAGTTCATATACGGATTTCCATTTCTGAATTTGGTCCATTTCCTTCTCCAAGTTTAGCACTCTCCATAGCTCGTCGAGGGACTTTGAGATGAGTTCGATGGTGAAGGACCACGTTTCCGCGCCGTAAATCATCTATAACTCCACGCTAATCGAAGACTCATATTGAGTCACTGAGGTGAGTCGGACGAAAAGAAAGTTCTTGTTTCCCGAACGCTGCCCAATAGAGCTGGATTCGGCGATTGACCTTTTTTTAGAAGTTGGACCTACATATCAAATAGTATTATAAAGAAATATCGGTACAGGTGAATCTAACTTTTAAAATTGATGATTTTTGAAAATCTGTTCATGATTCTCGGAGGTATCGAGTAAATTACATACAAAAAATCTGGCCAATTGAGAGTTTTCTCCTTTTTTGAAGTTGGTTAAAAATACTTGATGGTGCGTTAAGGTACATTCAAGGTAAAAAAACATAGATGCGGACAGAGTGCAAAAGTATGTATCCACGACTTTATTATTATTTTGTCGTGTATTCATATTTATTGCAATTTACGCGCATCTATTTCTTCTACCTTGACTGTACTTATTATTACGGATTACGGCCCGCGGCGACAGACAGATACAAGAGTTGTTTGTAGGTTCAAAATAAAAATCTATGCATATACTGTTCATTTATTTATTTTTAGTACAAGTAATACAATGTACAAACAAACTTCATTTCTATCACTGTGCAGAAACAATATGTATACTGAAGCATAGCACCAGTGACATCATAAACTGTTTTATTGTTTAATTTCGTTTAATTGTGGTATTTATAATAATTTAATAAGCTAGCGGATAATCTCAATTCTGTTGACATTAAATAATACTTGAAAACGTGTCTTTAATCTAATCTGTAATCTCGCTCTCCTTGGGACTAGGTCGATTCGTCGATAGTCCCATGATATTTATTTATTTGCCTCTCGACATTTACTGCCTGCCGAGGTTGGCGATCAGCCTCGCCCTCGCCTCGCGGCCGCGGCGCAGCGCCGAGTGCGCGGGCGCCGCGTGCTGGCCGGCGTGAGCGCCGCGTTGCAGCTCCAGCGGCTTCATACGCGCCGCCAAGCACGCTGCACGCAACCACTATCGCTCCCACCGTGTCGGGCCGGTAGTAGAGCTCCCGTGCCGCCAGCAAACCTCTCCGACGACCTTAAAGAGGAACGAAAATATACATATTTTGAGAGACGAGACAATATTATACGGCAGACGGACGGAACGAATGCTTCTTCGGTATACCTAGATTATTTCTGCTTGCAGTAGAAGACTTCTTACTGTAGACGTAATATGAGAAATAGTTTTCTTAAACTTGTACTGTTCAGATTTTTCCTATCCGATACTATAAAACGATTTACGCATGAAATGACGTCAATCTGCGTTAAAAAAATCATCAATAGTATATATTTTCTGCCCTCCGACCGGCAAACACTTTGCCGGCCGCTGCGCTAAAGAAAGTTGCCGCCTGCCGGCTCCGTTGAGCAGAAAAATAATATACACACTTCGGTCGTTATATGCAAAAGCCTCAGATCACATGTTTGTCTACAATTACACGTCATCCGAGACATTTCCCACTTAAACAGCCTTGGCATGTAATCTACTATTTTAGGATTTACCCGTACTTGACCAAAATTTTGAATACACCAAAAATGTCTTCCCCAAAAAATACCTTATGTTTTCTTAGATAGTTTCCCTGTATCTTCTATAGTTTCCGACTTTCCCATACTGTCCCACTTAAGAAAAAACACGGCGAGATATTACTGGTTGACAGTGACTGAGACCTAAATTAAATAAATATCTTGGGACATCTTACACAAATCGACCTAATCCCACGGTAGGTTCAATGAAGGCTTGTGATGTGGGTACCAAACGACGAAATATATAATAGATAGATACCTAAACATAAATACTTAAATGCATAAGGAGCAACGACCAAGAAACAAATATTTGTGATAAATAAATACACAAATAATGCCCTCGCTGGGATTCGAACCCGGAGCCTCCAGCAGGAGGCAGATTATCTATAAAATAACGTGAATATTAACTAAACAAAATTGACCTGTACCTATATCCCCTTATACTTTAGGCACTGGTCTCACCGCGAGCTACTCAGCTATGAACTATCGGCTATAAATATGAACAAAAGATACGCACTCCCGTGTCTCTTTTATTTACACGGGAGTGCATATATTTTGTTCATGTTTATAGCTCATAGTTCATAGCTTAGTAGCTCGCGGTGAGACCAGTGTCTTAAATCCAAATATATGTTACCTTTCAATATACCGAACGTCCGCTCAATAGTAGACCGCGCTCTCTTTTGAATTTCATTATAACGGCCTTCCGGTGAATCTTCTGCGGCGCCGTCAACTGGGGTCATCAGGTACTCCCGCAGGGGATACCCGGAATCACCTAAAATTTGTAACATCAAATTACTTAAGAGGGTTTAAAAAGTGTATCTTCAAAATCCTAAACCGCGTGGCGTAAAAAATAGGAGCGACATGAACGTGCGTACGTAGCAGGAAAACAAACTTCTCAGTGCAATATTTGCATAGATTAAGATGAGATTTGTTTATTTACTTCTTAATAAATTGAGGGACACTACTTTCAACTAACCGTCGTTAAGCCTAAATCGCGAACGACTGTAGGCGTACTGTCCCACAGTGTTAAGGGTCCGCAGTAAGCTCTAATCGATGTAGTTTCGTTCTTATTTTAACTACACTCGTATTGTCATGAAATGTATTTACATGTATTAATATTAGTTCTTATCCCATAATAATTATTAGAGCAAACGATAGCTAAAAGGTATGCCGTCTCGCCAGTACCACTCAGCTCAGCGAAATGGTCGCATATGACGCTGTTGTCCCATATAAACGCGTCGTGAGTGGCACGCACCGCCATACGATGCGTCAACGTTTAATATTTGATTTTGGTCGTCGCAAATCAGGAACCGAATTTCAAATTATAGTTATTTCCTTTGACTATTTTTCAAACCATATTCAAATTAATAATGAAATAGCTATAGATAATAGATACAGTTTTTTTGTACCCAATTAGAATTAAGTAATAATGATGATGTTGAATGATGTTGCCGTGTGGTGACGGCAGTAAGAATACATTTGTCACCACCCCAACTCCTCTTGTGGGTGTCGTAAGAGCCGACTAAGGGATTGAAGGATCACTGACCATTCTACAAGATTGATGATGGGTAGCAGGGTCATCATACTGCGATCCCATTACTGCGATCGCCAATCCGCTTACCCAGCGTGGCGATTATGGACAATTACCTCCTAATGCGTCTATACGCATAGTTTAATAGGAGAGGCCTTCGTCTAGCACTGGACTAACATAGGCTGATGATGGTGATGATGATGATGAATAATGATGTATTTGCAGGCCACACTTGGTACTCGAATGTTTTGTATATACATTAAGAATACATGTGTTTAAGGTGGGCAAATGATAAATGCATTTTAACAAAGGAGATCGAGACAAAAGTGAATTTATCACTGGCCCACCCTATATTTATTTATTTAAACATTATTGCACAATAAAAAAGTACTAATGGCGGACTTAACGACTTAAGGCATTCTCTACCAGTCAACCATTGGGCTAAAATAAAGGTTTGTATGGTGCAGGCTTTTGTATTCGAAAAAAAAAAAGAAAATATCTAGATACTTGAAGATGTATCCAATACTATGCACTTACATCAATACTTTTTATAATATACCACATTCCACCAAAAATGCTGGAAATCGTACGATCTCTGCTACCAACAAAGTAATACCATGCAAATAATCAATCACACAATTTGTCAGATGAATTATTGCATAATATGCGCTTGAAGGTGAACTTAGTCTGTGCCTTTCTGATGTCGAGTAGAAGTTATGTATGGTATTCTAGGTAATAAAATAATATTATTTACCATCTGTACGTTCAACGAGTGAAAATGTTTACGGTTGAAAAACCTTTCCTCAAAATCAGGTGGTCTGTGGTGAGCCACGTGGGTGCAGTCTATTGCGCCACACACTCCCGGGATTCCAAATTGAAAAATCTGCAAAATAAGATTCTTGTATGAAACTGTTCATTACGCAATTGTGTATATGTATAAACTTATAACATTTGAATACAATTTCTTATTTACTGGATCTTATTTATTTGTGACATTCAAATCAAATTACTTATTTTATTAGTAAATATTTTGATTAGCGTTTTTATTTTTTTCCCAGTTATCACACTACTTAATACTGTATAAATTATAGATATTAGATATCATATACCAAAGAAAAATAGACAAAGATCTGATGCCGCTTCGCTTGGCCACTCGGTCTTAGCAACCACCAGTCAATTTTCTCGGGTATATGCAATCCCTCACAAGGCTGGGCGCCTTTGACCATACTCTAAGGGAAAGCAATCACCATTGTCACTAAAACCACCTCATAATTTTGAATATTAGCTCTTCACAAGTATCCCCACTGACAAGTTAAATTCAAGAATATGTGGTTTAAAAGAAGTTTCTTACGAATACGGGCATTAAGTTATGTCTGAGTTGTTTTATTTTAGGGTGTAACCATGTAACATTAAAATGTATTCTATTTATGGTATTTGTTTATTGTAATGTTTAGTTACTTTAGTTTTTTGTTGTAATATTGACTCCACTGATCTCTATTTATTCCAATGCAAGAGAAACCCCCCTGCTACTTATTAATTATCTGCTTACAACTCGCACACATAGAATTTTTTGTTGTAAAATTAAATAAGAAGTTAATGTACTTACCCTGCTTTAATGGAACCCCGTGCTGCCTGTGTTTGGGGGAATTGGATATGCCTATGTGTCAGAGTTGGGTCGTTTAAGGCAGTAGTAACTTCTTTTAGGCACTCTGATACCGCTTGTTGGGACATCGGCACCCATTGGTCTCGCCCCACTCCACCCTGGTAATCGCCCCTACCATAAAATTTTGATGATATTAAAATCTGTAAAAAAAAATGTTAACATTAAATAAATTATATCAATTTTATGATCACTACACCTAATAAAAATAATTGTTGTTTTGTCAATAATACCTATGTGCCCATCTATGGCTAAGTGGTAGGGTTTAAGTGGTAAAGGTAAAGAACATATAAGGATTGTGTAGGTATTATGAATATTATGATTACCAATTTCAGATCATGAATATACATTCAGGTTAATTCTTGTGGAAAGGCACCCGCCTTTTCACTAGAGCTAAGCTGAATGTATTTGATATCCAGTAATCAGCATATCACATACTTATGTGAACCTTCTAAACCTATAGACAGTGCCGTAACTAGGGCGGTGCCAGCGGTGCCCAGGCACAGGGCGCAGACCCTGGAGGGGCGCAGAAATGACCAGACCAGTAAGGTAAACGGCCACTATTACGTGATAGTACGCTATTACGGTAGTTTTCACTTCCGCGCAAATAATAAGAAATCAGAATATCCTATGTTTAAATTATAAACGGGTAAAAAATCTACGTTATTTAAGCTTTTTAACAAACGAAATTTCAAAATTATTATACCTATACTTTCCGCGATATGTCACTCGGGAAAATCAGTGTGCCGCGAACAGCTATTTGGTGTGCATGCGCCGAGCGTAGCCGTAAGGTTCGCGCTCTCATTTGTTAAGCTCATAAAACGCCAAAGGTAAGTCCTTTTGATTTGAAATTTCTAGAGTGTTTCTTTGAGTTCTTTAACTATCGATTTGACACAGAAAAAGGTAATATTTAAACATAGAAGTTGCCAAAAATTGCAATTGATTGACTCACGGAATAAGGTGCACCTAATTTTTGGTATGTCCCTTATTTCGTGATACTACCGAAATAAGGGAATTTTCGACTTATTTTAATTGATTGTTTATTAATATAACAACTAAAGTAAATTGTATTGTAAATGAAAAACTAGATACTGTATTTACTTAAGTTTAATTTGAGCTAATTCCGGTATAGGTTTTTTTCACTTGAATTCTCATAAAACGAGTTTAAACCTGACCCAAGTTCACAGTTTTTAGGTAAATTCACATACTACTTACCAGCATAAATGTGGTTATAATTAGGTTTACTTTACTTATTGTTGTGTGCGTTTGTTACATTTAAGATTGTTTATAACTCATCTACATAATTTATATATTAATTTAAAAAAATAATCGCGGGAATTTCAAAAAGTCAGTATCACGAAATTAGGAACCAGCATTTATTACTTTTCCCTAATTTCGTGATAGTGTAAACTATAGTAGTGGGTAACAAACAGACATGTAAGTATCGTAAATTTACCGATAGAGAGACAGTAGGGTAGACCGAGGAGAATCGGATCACCTGGCGAATCGGATCAAGGTCAAAAATACCTATATTACTATATTAATGTTTTAAACATTTCTTCAAATTGAGCGCAATTCAGTTGAGCCACATTTCCTCGTAGGGTAGGCCGAGGAGAATCGGATCACCGGGCGAATCGGATCAAGGTCAAAAATACCCATATTAGTGTTTTACATTTCGTCAAATTGAGCGCAATTAAAATGAGTCACATTTCCTCTCTTTGTCCTCGATCGTTTAATAAAATAATAGTTATTTATGTGGCTGGCGCATAATAAGAGGCATTAAACACGAGTGTGGTTTTCACACGAGTGTTTTGATGCCTAATTATGTACAGTCACATACATAACCGTATACTTAATTACTTATGTTCTGATTTTCATTTAAGGTAGACCGAAGCGAATCAGATCAAGGTCCGAAATCTCTACGTATATTTTTTAATTAACGATTAAGGACAACGAGAGGAAGTGTTGCTCAAATGAAGTGTGCTATTGAGCATACTTAGTATTTAAAAAAAATCTTCAAATTGTTGAAGAATCTTTTAAAATACTAAGGGTGCGTTTTACCAAATTTTGATTCTTATTCTGGGATAGTAATGTCAAAACTCCATAGTAATTAGTCACTCTAGTATCTGAGAGTAAGCGCTATCCTTAGAATAAAAGTGTGGTAAACTCGAGCCTTAGAGATTTTGGACCTTGATCCGATTCGCCCGCTGATCTGATTTACCCCGGTCTACCCTAATTAATGTTTATTTCGTTATCAATCAAAGAGAGGTTTTTTGTTTATTGTTTAATGTTAAAATTTATTTAAGTTTGTTATTAACCGCCTAAAGAGTATTACGGTATGCAAATCGGTAGATTTTATCTTGTTTAATTATTAAGAAAAAAAAACTTTAAGCTAGATCTCATTAAACCGTGTTGTTTCATTTAAATGATATCCGTATGGTATCTTAACTTAAGCAAGTTCGTTAAAAATAACATTTTG
>JALPQI010025957.1:0-10509 GCA_025490895.1 Thaumatotibia leucotreta | reverse complement strand
AATTGAAGTATGAAGGTCGAACACCATAAATGACGTTTTTCTACTCGTCGACTCTAATGTGTCAATTAGGACACTATAAACCAAACTATAACTGCATACTTTTCATTCACTTTTCAATGTTCTATAGTCTATCTCACTTACTCCCCAACTATAATATTCATTATATTACACTTTTAGTCAACTACAATAATTTTGAAAATAGAACGATCAGTTAAATTTGTGCCCCGCTAAACGACTTTTGGCTAAAAGTTCAGCTACCAGGGCATAAAAATAAAAAAAAAAACACTTCTGCTCCGTAATTGGTGGATAGTACTTTGATCAGCAGTTTTTTCACTCATGCCATGCCGGCCATTGCCGCTCAGTGTTTTGATTTTATAGTTGAACTTGAGAAGAAAAGTTCTAAGTGCGTCCGATTCTGTTTATTTGGCTTCATAATGAGTGATGATGAGATGGACAAAGGACAAAGCCCCTACCTGCACGCCAGAGGAGGTAACAAATATTGCAGAACAAGCGACGCTTAATTTGTTACCCGTAAATTCTAGAAAACTCTACGATAAAAGTTAATCGAACTTAATGGAATGGCGGATGAAGAAAAACGATGCAAGTTCTTTTTCGGAAAATGTCCTTTTGGCATATTTTCAAGAAATGAGCGAAAAATTCGCTCCGTCAACATTGTGGGCCGAGTTTTCAATGATCAAATCTACATTGAATAAATACGAAAAAGTTGATGTGTCTATATATAGCAAGCTGCACGCTTTCCTGAAACGCAAGTCTGATGGATACAAATCCAAAAAGTGTAGAACTTTTTTACCATCTGAAATAAGCACTTTTATAAACGAAGCGCCTGATGAAGTATATCTTTTTGCCAAGGTATGAAAATAATTATTTATTTATTTCATAATAGGATCTCAATTTACACATAATAAATCCGCCGCAGGCTTCGTCAAGATGCTACAAAATGGAATCAGCAACAAGCTTCGTCATACTCACCAATGACAATATCCGCAACAGGCTTCTTCAATAGAACACAAAAAAAAGGAAATGTTAATTGCAATCCCCGCTCCGTCCCGCACCCGGTCCAAAAGTCCCCATCACATCGGCTGCGTTACCGCGCTGTATAGCCAGGGGTATCTGTTGAACCAAATATGAGCCGGAACGGGGGTCACAACCACCGTACCGTAGGTATGAAAACATACTGTTTATCTACTCTTTTTTATTCGTAGTTTCTTATTTTTCATTAAAATACATCCATGCTCTAAGTAATCTATAAACATAATTCAATAAGTTTTTAACATTTTTCAGGCAGCAGTTATCTGTGGCGTTATGGATGCTTGCCGCAGACAGGAGCTTCACAGCTTGCTTTTCAAGGATGTGAAAGACCTAGATGGCGCACTGATAATTAATATCATCATTATCATCATCATCATCAGCCAATTGACGTCCACTGCTGGACATAGGCCCCCCCCCAGGCCTCCCTCCCTAATTAATATCATTAATACTAAAACTAGAATAGTTCGAACTTTTACCATAACCGGTAAAATACTACCATATAATCAAGAAATACATGAATGTAAGGCCAGAAGGTTGCAATAATGAGCATTTCTTCATAAAATACAAGCAATCAGCAATACAAGAATACTCAAATTACGTGAAATAACTCACAAGTGGAATATTAGGCCATCTTTTTGTAAACTCGAAGTAATTGATAAGTTTTTACGACACATACAACATTTTGGCGATGTTGTTGTGTTCCTGTATTTACATGAGGTTTTGGTCAAGATTTTTGTTTTTACTAAGGTTTTGAACAGAGGGGTAAGTTACTGTATGCCTTCTCCTTTTGTGATTCCTCCAAGTACGCCCGCCGTCCTGACGATCACCAAAGGGTGAGCTACCCCTGAGAAAAAGAGGAATGTACTCGGAACTTGTACTCGTTCTGGTATAAATTTAAGTATATAATATATATTATAATACCTAATTAAAAAAGAAAGAGACGAGAAGTAAGATAAGTACTCTTTATTTAACAACAAAGGAATACAGAAACAGATGTTAATAAAACAAACTTTTCTACCGGAACAGATACAAAGACGAGCTAGATCTTCCAAACCACTTCCTATATTGGTTATACAGTCGCCGTCAGATATATTGGAACGGTCAGGGTGCTCACAAATTTATGAGCGGGGTGCGATTTTTGAATTTCACCAGTGACTTATTCTCACCGATAACAAGTGATTTCCCTTGAGTTCGTATTTTTGAAATGTCATCGGTGACTAGAATTGTCATACATATGACATCGCTTTACGAGTGCCCCCACCCACTCGATTTGAAATCACCGTGTGATTATTTTTGACAGTTGACTTAGTGACATCTGCCATCTTTTAAAACTTTAGTTTTCTTTTCAAATGACATTGACACTCCGTTTTACGTTCGACCACTTTGACAGAACCTAATATAAGTTATACTTAGGTAGTATGAATTATAAAAACCAATATTAAGGGCAACACTACCTACTACATTTGCGCAAAAAGGAACGTAACAGGAAAATTGTCTACGACTGACATTGTACAATTTCTGAATGTTGGTAAAGAAGGTGTGATAATCAAAAACACGGCATTTGGAAAACAGTGACTTCAAATCACAGGTGATAATTTTAGTCACCAGTGATCTCAATATCATCGGTGAAATTCAAAAATCACACTCCAGGGTGCTTAGCCAAGTTACCAATCGCTAGCGCTTCATCGTAAACGAAAGGCAGCAGTCTTTGTCGCACTAATGTGAAAGAGTGACAAAGCGGGAAAACTACGATACGCTACTAAGCGCTAGCGCTTGGCAACTTGGCTAAGCATCCAGGCCTCTATTGGGGCTATGATAGGAACGCATGGTCAGATATTTTTGAACGCTGTGATCGCTCCGATATATCTGATGGCGACTGTAAAGCCTAACAACTTTCTATTTGACCCTGACACAGTGTCGCTACAAACAGTTTACCTATGGCAATAATGTGATGTCATGTCAGTAACCAATTGCAAAACATTTTCCAATGGAATACTATTCAATCCTTCGTCCTTTCTTTGGTTTAAAGATTTTATTGTATTTAAGACGATTTTTCTTGCTTCTATTGGTATCTTTTTCGGCATTTTTATGATGAAATCGTTTAAGTCGCGATATATTTTATTTTTGTTTACATCGGTGACATTCGATGACATTCAACGCCTGGCCTACTACCGCGAAAATCGAAATTCGTAAATTTCGAGGATGTTTCTCTGTCACTCAAACGAAGGCGTCATTAGAGTGAGAGAGACAAATCCTCGAAATTTACGAATTTTGATTTTTGCGGTAGGGCCGCTGATGTCAAACAGTAATCATTGCCAGTAAAATAAATTAGTGTCACTGAAAATCCGCAACATGGCGAGGGTCAAATAGTAAGTTGTTAGGCTTTACCTGCTGTTTCCTAACCCATACGCCTTGCTGCTTCGCCTGCCATATCCATGGCCTTGTCTGCCATGTCCTTACAGTAAACCTCCCTTCCTTCGCAATGGCTGTAACTCATGTATCCCTGCTTCTGGCAACATTTATCCAAAAAACTTGGTTTAAAAAAGCACAGCCCGTCACACTTTGGCGCATGCTGTTCTGCTTTGCTTGCCAACACGGCCACGGCGAGTAGAAGAAGAAGACTAGTTTTGAAACTTTTCAATGCAGCCATGTTGGAAGGTAATCAAGTTATTAACGTTATTTTCAACCTTTCCCTATTTATATTAGTTATGGAGGAAAATCTGAAGGTGCAATCTTCTGTAGTTATTCCAGCCTTCCTTGCTAACTAGATAGATTATTAATTATAATTAACTAATCCTTGGATTAGAGATTAGTGATACAGGATCTAAAATGATTTCATTTCTTTTCTGCACATCAACAACTCTGTTGTGGATCGTAGCAAAGGCAACAATGTGGATCGTCTGTGTTTTTGTGTGTTCTAAAAGTTACGCTGTTAAAATTTCTGAATTAAATGTTGTCATTACGCACGATAACTTGACTAACCAGAGTATTAATCGAGGGTTGGGTGGTCAAACCCGAAAAGTCGAGATATTTTTTCATTGAAATAACAAGCTCACGTCAATGTCATACAGTTTGTATTTTAAAAACCTGTTTGCTCGACTTATCGGGTTTGAACCCTCGATTTAGACTGAAGCTTAGAGTAGTATTGGATTGAAAGCTATGGATACAACATTGTTTTTGTATGAGTAATGAATTTGGGGCAATAGCGGCATCAGTACTGTGTTTTAAGTAGAATTCGGCAATTAGTGCTTGTTTTTTTTGGATTTACATTAATTCATGATTTAGATTATATCTGACCTACTGTCATAAAAACATTGTTGGAGTAGGTTTTGGACGCTTCCCTAACTATATTTTTTTCGAACCTTAGAAGACCCTGATGTATATACCTAATTAAAGACATCCCGATTAAAAGCTCCGTACACAACCAATTTGGAGAAATAAAGTCAAAACTGAGTTGACAATGAGATAATTTTATTTCATAAAAAAACCGGCTATGTGTGTGGAAGGATCCCGTACCATTATCAATTTATTATACAAATTGTTTGTAAACACAAGCTTTTATAATAAACCGTGAGATTCATAAAATCCATGGTTTTTTAAACTTTACTAGTACCTAACGAACCACAAAAAGGTTGAGTTTAGCTGATCAAAAGATGTATCGTCAGCAAAAGTATGATATATGTATAAACAAACATAACCCATAAGCAGTTTATTTACATTATTTCCAAATTAAAATTTTGTTGCAGTCGAGGTCAAAAAAAAGCGTGTCAATCTTTCAATCTGGATAGAATATAAATAAACTTCTTATGGATAATATTTGTTTATACGTATATCATACTTTTGCTGACGACACATCTATTGATCAGCTAAACTCAACCATTTTGTGGTTCGTTACTTGTAATATATTCCTAAGTCTATCCATTTCCAGTAACACTTCATTGTTGCAAGGTCTGTTTTCAGATAATTTTGTGCAATCTAATTCTTCCATCTGTAGACTGTCTAAAGACGGAACTCTACTCAGAGCTTCGTACAGATGTAGTGAGAAATGACTTGCCTTCGGAAACGTTCGTCAACGTCATGCTGTTTCAGTCTATCTCACTGAGACTGACAGTAATAGCTGTCATGCTACTTCAGTCAGACTCGGTGACACTGCCTGAAACAGCATGTGTTTACGAACGTTTCCGAAGGCAAGAAATTACTTGCCTACATACACCTGTAGGTATGCTTGTCCAGCAGCAGCGAAGAGGAACCTAAATAAACCGTGGCATGTTCGACAGTACTTCCCTGCATCTTATGAAATGTTGACGCCCAGCATAATACCACGGGTAATATTGTGCCGTGACTGAATTTGGTCTTGAACTACACTGATTTGGATCCTATAGGTAATATGAATTTGAATACCATCGCCGTTACTTTTGTATGGGCAAAAAAAAATTGTGATATTTTTCCTGATTTTGCTTGCGCCCTAAGTTTCTCTGATATAAAAATGATATATATAAAATTTTATTGAGATTGGACAACGTTTAAAAGGTGGCACACTTTTGAAAGTAAAGCCAAAGCCCCATACATTACGAAAAAATTTTTTATAAAAACCTAATTCCCAGTGTTTTACTAATTTCATAACTATAATAGATTAGTGTACTATATGTAAACATCCAACTATGGCCTAAAATTAAGTAAAAAACCGGGATCTAGGTTATACTTTACAAAGAATACCATATTAAGGTTATAGTAAATTCACACCCGTGATTAAAGAATAAAATCATTTTTTTATATTTGACGATAGAATATACTTTCCCAAGTAGGGGAGACCGGGGCAAAACGAAGCTCGGGGCAGAACGGGAAATGTACTTGTGTGCGTAACTGGTGCGCGCAATAGAGCGCGACACAGCGCCATTCGCGCCAACTTCCGTCGCCTCACACGAGTCAAAGCGGCGGGTGCGTGTCACTACCTGTTTTGGTCGCACACCAAGAAATAACTGATTTTTGGTGATCTGTTAAGAAGTTCTTTGGTTTTGATCGATGGGCATAAAGGTAGATATCAGTGCTATTGTTATTCCTTACTATATATATACATGTTGCATCAGTGTAAAACTAACGAATTTAGGTTGCTTTTACTAACAATTATTTTGTAGGTTAGAACTGTTGATATTTTTGTAAAATCTGTCCGTTGGGGCAAAATGGTTGGGGTAAAATGGGATACTATCCCGTTTTGCCCCACATGAGTAGATAGTATATTGATAATTTCAAATTTGGTTATAAAACTGTTTTATATTTCTTTGCAGTCAAAATGGTACGAAATTATAAGCGTAAGAGAGACCAACAAACAAAAAAAAGTGACACGGATGTAAATTCATCTGAAGACGTTAATAATTGTATGTACTTGCATATATTGTGGGTACTTATATTCACAGTACACAGAGATGGGTTATTTGCAGTGTGTGCTATGACTGGGCCCATAACTCGTGCAAGTGTAGACGATGATGATGAAGAGGCATATATTTGTGAAGGTTGCCAACCCAATGAAAGGTGTGCTCGTTTTGCCCCATAGCGTTTCCCATTTTGCCCCGGCGATGGGGCAAAACGGGATTTTTTACATGTAACAACCAGTTCCTAATTGCAAAAAAATAAGTGATTTAGTGCCATAAAAGATAAAACATGTTAGTTAAAACTATAAGTGTTGCTTTTGTTGTAAGAGATTTTTAATAAACATTATAAT
This sequence comes from Thaumatotibia leucotreta, assembly GCA_025490895.1. Taxonomy (NCBI): domain Eukaryota; kingdom Metazoa; phylum Arthropoda; class Insecta; order Lepidoptera; family Tortricidae; genus Thaumatotibia; species Thaumatotibia leucotreta. Next base: position 3,740 of record JALPQI010025957.1, on the reverse strand, counting down.
TACCATAATCAGTCGATTTTTTTCTTAACTATCCCGTCTTGCCCCGGTCTCCCCTAATAAATAACTATGCATTATTTAAAAAAACCGGCCAAGTGCGAGCCGGACTCGCGCGTGAAGGGTTTCGTACCATCATCAATTTATTATTTAAAAAATACAGTTAAATCAACCTGCCTCAAAAATCGTTGATAGAGATTTTTAGTGTGCATAACATATATTTTTTTTAGAATTTTATATCGCGTAGTATAAAAAATAGAGGGGGGGGACACATTTTGAGACTTTGAGAGCTGATATCTCGAAAACGATTTGCTTAAATAAAAATGAGATTTTTTCTATCCCTCAGTTACATGTACGGAGGGCCCCCACCCCAATGGTTTTTTTTACAATTTAGTATCATAATCCTGTAGCGGTTCATACAACACATATCCTTACCAAATTTTGTTACTGTAGCATTTATAGTTTCCGAGTAAATCGGCTGTGACAGACGGACAGACGGACAGACGGACATGACGAATCTATAACGGTTCCGTTTAAGCCATTTTGGCTACGGAACCCTAAAAAAGGAAACTATGTATTGTCATAAAAATAGTACCTACTAAGGTACAGAAGTGACACTTTCATACATTTGACGTTTAGCTTGTCAAACACGCTAATGTCAAGACTGTATTGAAATTAGGGTTTGATTTTTGCTCGTTTTTCTTACTCAACCTGCTATAAAATAAAAATGAACCTTAAGTAATCACATACCTACCTATCAAGTTTTTGACAGTCCGTTTTCCTGTTCTTTTCTGATACCAATCACCATACTAACCTACAAACTGTACTAGAAAGGTCACCAGCACCACAGTCGAAATCTTTTTTTTTATAGAATTAGATTGATTTTTTTGCATTCTTTTTTGATGCCAATCGATCCCATTCCTGATCAGGATCATTAGTTTCTTAGAAGTCAACTTGCGGAAACGCACAGAAGCGCCGTAAAATGCGAAAGTGACGTACTCCGAATGCGACAAACTCAGAAAGCGACGAACTCATAAAGTGGCTATATAAGAATGTGACGTAATTAGAACGTGTCGCTCTCCGAAAGCGGTCTTCTCAGAACATGACATCCTCAGAAAGTGGCATCTACCGAACATGACCTATCTCGAAAGGGACTTACTAAGAATATGACGACCTCCGCCTAAACGAAGCTTTCAGGTGTACATAAATAATTACTAAGTATTATGGACAGTACACCAAGGAACTGTGTCACTAGATGGCAGACTCTAACGCGCACAGTCTCTGGCGAAATACCCAAAAAAATATTTAGGTAGGTAATTGAAATCATTTAGTACAATTAGGGTATTTGGTAAGTAGCCCACCTAACGAAGACCAAAAGCTGCCTCTCGGGGGAAATAACTCGTGTATAAGCGAATTTTGGCATAGTTGTAGTGTAGGGAATGGTGTTTTAAACCACATACTAAAAATACTGGTGGTTAGGGGTGGAGCTAACGGGGGGAGAGGGGTGTAAAGGTCCTTATTTTTAAGTTTTCGTAAATAACTCGTAAACCGTGGCTTATAGCAAAAAATGTTCTAGTACATAAGTAATCTACATAAAATTCTCTACAAAATAAATATGTGCATGTTTCCTCTGGAATCACTGTGTCATGAGATAAGAAAGCAAGAAGATGGACAACAAAGAAATAAACACGATTGTTTTAGTAGGTATAGCACATACAGGATGCTCGCGAGCATTCCAAAAGATTTTAATGTTCAATTCTTGGCCATATTTAGAATCTTTAATGTTATAAAATTTCCTGGATTCGGCTTGGTTTCAGAGATAATCAACCTTTTTTTCGAAATAAGTTTTTCGACGTAACTCGTCATAAAACTTCTTTTTGACTGCAATACTACCACAATGTGTTTTAATATTACCACACCATTTGCCTGGCAATCAATAAATGGGAATAGACTTGACGAAATAAACTGTCCCTAAAAAAATATTCAAATAAATAATTTTAACAGATTGTTGTTATGATAAAAAGTACTGGAAATGTTAAAAAGTATTCAAAAAGTGTAAAAAAAAAGATAAAAAAATATTTTTTTTTGGTGGTATTTCACATTAGGTCTCATAATATGTTTTGTTTGTTTTGATGTCTAGAATGCATAGTTAAAATCTTTTGACGATGATTATAAGAATATTTTAGATTTAGAAGATAATTAGGAATTTTATTTTTGCAAATAAGTATACAGGGCGCGCCCGGGCGCGAGCATTCCAAAAGATTTAAGTATGCATTCTAGATATCAAAATAAACAAAAATGATTATGACACCTAATGCAAAATACCACCAAAAAAAAATTATATTTTTTCTTTTTTTTACACTTTTTGAATACTTTTTAACATTTCCAGTACTTTTTATGACAACAACAATTTGTTAAAATTATTTATTTGAATATTTTTTTAGGGACAGGTTTTTCCGTCAAGTCTATTCTCATTTTTCGATTGCCAGGCAAAAGGTGCGGTAATATTAAAACACATTGTGGTAGTATTGCAGTCAAAAAGAAGTTTTATGACGAGTTACATCGAAAAACTTATTTCGAAAAAAGGTTGATTATCTCTGAAACCAAGCCGAATCCAGGAAATTTTATATAACATTAAAGACTCTAAATATGATCAGGAATTGAACATTTAAATCTTTTGGAATGCTTGCGAGCATCCTGTATGTGCTATACCTACTTAAACAAACGTGTTTATTTCTTTATTGTCCATCTTCTTGCTTTTTTATCTCATGACACAGTGATCCCAGAAGAAACATGCGTAAACCTTTTTTGTAGAAAATTTTATGTAGATTACTTATGTACTAGAACATTTTGTGCTATAAGCCACGGTTTACGAGTTATTTACAAAAAAATTAAAAATATGGACCTTTACACCCCTCTCCCCCCCTAACCACTAGTACTTTTAGTATATGGTTTACAACACCATCCCCTACAACTATGCCAAAATTCGCTTATACACGAGTTTTTTCCTCTGAGTTTCGTTCGTTTGGTGTACTAAAGGGGACAGCAAACACCATGTGGTGTACGGTCTGTTCTCCGCACCGGCATGCCGGTAATTCGCACCAGTTCCATCTGTACCACAGATAAGCACAGTTCCCAACGCCCGTCCTTATCCGATTTAGCATGCACCAAAAGCGCCTGGGCTCCACAAAGCCAACAGGTCGTATTTTGGTGCTAGGCTTGAAGACATCGTCAGGGAGAGATCTTGATTCCCATTCCGATTCTCAGGTGTCTCGTAACTCTCGTAAGTTATAGGTTGGTTCCTCGTTCGTTTAGCAAAAAGAAGGTGTATAAAAATGCTCCAAAATATGTCCCAGTAAGTAATTATTTGTAATTATAACGTCGTAGCATATTGATGAGAGGATCCTTTCGATACATATTTTGGCACTTGACTGGACATTCGTGGCAGCCTTGCAGTCCGTGACGTAGCGGAGAAGGTCCAAGAACATCGACTTCGGTGGTTTGGCCACCTTTGCAGTAGGCCGCCCGACTATGTATTTAGGAAACAAATACCTTATCCTATGGCCCCCGACTCGACCCCGCGGAAGACCACAGAATAAATAAATACCTTGGGACATCTTACACAAATCGACCTAGTCCTACGGTAAGCTGGCGACCATATACAGGGTGTTTTCAAATTAGTTACTTACCGATACCTTAGGGTATGCAACTATGCATGTCTTCATGATAAGGAATAATTTTACTGA